>JASGAT010395784.1:0-20402 GCA_030220025.1 Chelon auratus
ATATATATATATATATATATACATATATATATTTACTATAAGCACACATCACTTGCTGAAGATCAATATGTACAGTATATGAGTGATTCATTTTAGTTTGCTTTTAGTTCAGTTAGTCGACTAATCTCTTGTCAGTTTGACCAATTTGTACAATTTTGTCTATACTATTCTATTCTTTTGTATTGTATTGTAATGTGTTGTATTTATTTAATTATTTTATTACTATTTTATATTATTTTATATTATTTTTAAGCATTACATCTATTTTGTTTTACTAGTGGTCTTAAAGAGTGTTTTTATATGTACAGTATGTGCAATTGAGCTACTGTGACCAAGCAATTTCCCTTATGGATGTATAGAGTCAGTCAAAGTAGTAAGTTTAAATCAAAGTCTAACCGAAGTCCTCAAATGACTTTAACGATTGCATCTTTGGGAATCCAGCGTGTGGTTTGTTTTCTTCTATATGACAGTACACGTGCCATTGTTTACGAGAGCAACTGTACTTTTGAGATGAGTTGTTCAGCATCATCTATGCAAGTACGAAAGGCTGAAAAAAAGGCTTTCCTAAAAGAGGCCAGTGTACAAAGCAATGACCTTCCTCTGATTTTCTTCTCTGCGTTTCCGGCTGAGAACTCTGCTCTCCCTGTGATCCCTGGCACACATCAGCTGAGTTGTCCCTCGCAAGCCTCCTGTCACACAAAATAAATTGCCTTCGCTGTGAATGGGTCAAAACAACACAGAGATGTCATTATTTCACTGCAATTGATCATACCTTGGGAAACACAAGTCAATAGTTTCTATAATTGCAATGTCTCCAGCCCCTCAGAGGTTCTTCCATGAGGGCTCCTTTGCTTCTTTTCATCTTCACACTGATTACCACTTTCATGTATGATATGTTTGCCATCATTGAGAACATTGGGAGCTGCACATTATGAAAGGATTGTATAATCTGGGCAGGGTGTTTGCATGATCGCTTGAAAAAATAACACTTCCCTTTGGTCTAGTTTCAGCCTGGGATGACTCTTAACATTTTAGGTGGGCTATAATTTTGCTAAAAGCAAAAAGAAGCACACTTAGCAGCCAGTAAATGTAAGCTGTGATCAGGTTGTCATAATAATTTGAATATACTGACTGACCTTTTCATAGAACCTGCGTCACTTGAATGCATTTAATTAGAACTATCTTACAACTGACTGATTTAAAACAGAAAAAAAAAAATGTTTCATTATTTCATAGCTTTTTTGGTGCAGTTTTGGATTCCTTATGTTTGAAATTTGTCAGAAGCTTTGCCACAGTCCCAACAATTTCTGGAGAAAATGTCACTAAATGGACAGGCACATCCTAGACTCAGTCAATAAACCATCAGCCAGACACTTACTTGATCCCTCTTTTTGTCTGTTGTTCTCTCTAGCGGTGTATTTGTTCACTGTAATAAAATCCTTATTCAGAGGGCCATATGCTGTGCCAGTACTTTGTGTCATCTGGCAGGTTCCTTTAAAAAAAGATACATTGACAGCTCCCCTTAAGGCTCTGTGTCAATCAAAACCGGCTCCTCTGACTTAAAAAAAATGAATGTGAGCGCATGTTAGATGGTGAATTGGTCATTTTATTGACAGAAAATGAATCAGGGACAATTCTGATAAGTGGTAAATGTCCAAATCGTTATAATACACTGACTGCATCTGATGGTCTCCAGCTTCTTAAGAGCGAAAAGAGTGCTGTGTTTATCAGTCTTATATTAATATAAACTAAGCATTGCCAACGTCACCCAGCTCTGACCAAATTCAGATAATACGATCCTACAAGATTAACCAGCGCCAAATAATGATCATTTATCTCAGCCGCTGATCCATGTCCCATAAACAGGCACATGACCAGTTACGAGGTTTGTTTCGATTTGTCCACTGCTGTGAAAATGCGCCACCATAATTAAATCCACCAACTTATCTTACAGCGCATTCATAAACCGGAGTCACGCAGTGGTAAGCCAGCAGCTAAGTGAAAAATGGTGGTGCTGTGCGGAGAACAGGCTGAACAAAGACTCACATGGAGTTTAATGAATGTGAAGTCCTGCAGTGTGGAGTCAACCAAGCCTTCTGTCAGGCCTCACTTGTTTGGACACCACAGGCAAAACATGTGCAGTCTCTGTGAGCGAGCATTCCCCGTCTTCGCGGTCAAAACACTGCTGGATGTGATGCGTCGCTCAGCCTTTGATTTTTGCTTCCATTCTCTACAGTTGTATAAATTCATCTCTCACCTGAAGAGACAGTGGTGGATTGTTAACACCCTACGTCCAGTGCACACACACGGATTTGCCGGAGACGTGAAATATGGGCTCTACACACATCATTGCGTCCTAATATCCTAATATAAATACATACACGTAGTAGGTATGTAATTTATTCACACCTGCATACAAACACGCAGGCATATTCACGCGCTGCATTGTGTCAGAATCATCAGTCCCTAATGTAACCATCTGCTCCGCTCTGCATTTCTTTTATGCATAAAATGCTAACCAACTCCTGGCAAAAGCCCCTCACTCACCATCTCACATGCATCACGGTGAATTAATGAGTTACCTGAGAGAGAACATGAATACAGTTTTTGTAGGTCTAATGGGAAATTAAAAATGGCTAACATCTCTGAATCAGCCAAACTAACGGAGAGCGCTGCCGAGGTATTTCTGGACCGTGCCAGAACCATATCTGAACTGCCAATGAGCTGGGGAAAAAAACAAAACAAAACAAGAAGGCTTGCTTTAGGATTCCACAACCATCAGGACTAATAAGCAATAAAAGAAAATTGGAGTGAACAGCAAGGAGCATGAAATGGCAACCATGAAATGGTTAAAAGGCATTCCCGTGGTTTGGTATCGGATGCAGTCTATCTATGATGAATCTGCATGGTTTAAATTTATCATTTCACATTTCCGCTGAGCTGCTTTGAAGGTAGTTGCTGTAGCGCAGCATGCACACTGATCTTAGAGCTGATCGTTCCAATAACAACAACACTTCAAAATCTCTTTTTAAATGTTAGACAAGCTGTCCCCTGGGGCAGCGGTGCCCATCACAGGGGAGAGTTTCATCCAGGAGAAACAATTACAGGAGAATATAATTTTTTTTTATTATTATTATTGTCAAGAAAATGTGAAAAGAGCCAAACCAGAAAAAAAAAAAAATCCTACTAACAAGTATTTTCCTGTGTAGCCAATGCTCAGCGTAGCTTATAGGTGTCCATCAATGTCTGAAAACTATTAAAAACGCAGTGAGCTACATTGTTGCACCGCAGGGACATTTCCAGTGCTTTAAATTGAAAAATGTCTATATTTAGCGTTGCCTGAAAATAATCTCCCGCGTTATGAGATGAGCTTTAAGAACAATAAATCTATTGCGTTGTTTTTTTATTTATTTTTTTTTCTTAACTAAGGCGATAAATGGACCCTATCATTTGACATATAACTGGCAGAAAATTAAACAATCTTTCATCAGGCATCCTTCAAAAGTCTCATGTTTGAAGGAGCGGACTGCGAATTCAAAGGTGGCGGCGTCAACACCCTTCAAGTCCCTCTTTTACGCCTCCTTTGACTTTACCTCTTCTATCAGCCAACATGGTTTAATCTGAAACACAAGCCTCGGGTTGCAGAAGTCACTCTACATCTTGTCAGGACAATATTTTCACTGCCTCTTTTTCCCAGCGGCGATGACCTTCCTGTGTCTCTCTGATCTGTGCAGCAAACACACCCAGCCCACACTGTCAGGACTGTGAAAGGCAGCCAGGCATATCTTAATCCATTCTAGCTGTCCTCTACTCCGGCCTGGGTTGTCTAAGGTGCCGCAGTGGTTCTCCCTGTGCGTAAGAAGGCCGGCTCGTCCATTATTCCGAATGGAAGACGCTGGTAAAGGCTGGTAAAGATTCAGACAGAAGCAGAGGTATTCCTCCAATTTTCACTGTCCTTCCCCTCCTGAAATATTGAGGATTGAGGTTTGTGAAAGTGTGCACACTGTTTCAATTTGCGCTCCCTGTAAATGCTCTTTTGTTAAATTATTCATCAAGACTAAATGTGCAAACATGCTCATTGTGGAGAACGGTGTGTTAAGAGCAGAAAACTCATTTTCGTCTCAGATGCTAAACTTTTTTGAAAAGGGATTCACATCGCATTAACTTTGCACGCTGCTGACGAAGTACGTTTCGAATTGGTACCATTTGCAGGGAAAGAATAAAAAGTCTTTATGATTCATTAATTTCTCATAGTTAATTCTACTTGTTGAATATGACGGATAAACTGAATCGGAATAAAGACTGTACAAATGTGCTTTGAAATTCCTAACCAAAATTCCAATTTTGAATGTTTAGCGGTTTGTTCCCATAAATAGCTGCGAGGATTCATCACAGCTCACCTCGGCACGGTGTTTTGCACAGCATACTTAGACATAACAGCTGTAGACTGTTGCACTTTATATAACTCCTCTCCCGTTGAGCTTAAACAGCAGGACAGAGGGATGTTTGCACTTGAAAATGACAGCTTAAGGTGTGTGTACGGCACTGTATGTTGCTGGTGGGCTAGTGTGCGCGTCTCTCCGGTTCCCTTCACAGATGGAGAGGAGTGCCCCAGGTAAGTGGAAACCAAGCCAAGGATGTGAAACAGGGATGACCAGGCTCCCACCGGAAGACAACTAAGGAACTGAGGGATTGTGGGATCTGTGCAACAATAGATAATTAGTCAGGAACATCTGTTGGAGGAAGTTCCCCTGTACCTCATGGACCACAGATCTTAAATCACTCTTTGGCTTGGAGTCAAGAGTGAGCATCGCCAGCTATTTACTCTGATGAATCATTTGTATTAATCGCCAAGGTCCACCTGTACACTTGCATATGGCTGTATGTGACTTAATAGACAACAGGGTTGTATATCAACCTCCATCAGTCCCAGCGACAACAACTCTTTCAAAAGTCATCGATACGGTGTGGAAGTTTAATCTCTCATGAGAGCTTTAGGAGTGTGACAATAATCTTCTGTGTGCATTTTGATTTGAAATCCAGACATAACCAATCGAATCGAATGCTAGGGAAAGTGGGGTTCCACTGATTTCACCTGAGCAAGTGTGAGATGCTGTGCCTATCAGGGTGAAACCAACATGAAGCTGTACTGAATTGGATTCTTTTATATTCCCTGCCACCATTTCATAAACATCATTTCTCGAGACCGTGTCAGTGACGGCTGAAAGAAAACAGGCTCTACAGCACAGCCAAGTTAGCAGCTCTGAATGCTGGCATACTCACACTTAGAAATAGACACGAGGGAAAAAAATAGGGCCATTTCATTTTGCATGAATCTGGGCATAAAGCATGGAGTACATTTCAACTTGAGAATAGTACAAAATGAAAAGTCAGAGAGTGACAAGCATTAGTCAACCAACTCATTTTGTGGGGTAGATTAAAGTTTCCGTGCCAATCTATCCAATAGTTATGAAGACGTTTCACTAAGAAACAAATATGGCAACATCATGGTGCTAGATATAGCCAGGAAGCCAGTCCAACCTTCCCCCACGCACAACATTTTATTTTTTTGTGGGGGAGAGCTGGTCTGGAGTTGCTGCATTGGGAGCTGATTATGCTGGGCTAATCAAAGAGTTTGGACAGCCTTTCTGCAGTGATGGACAAAGTAGAGCAACAGCGACGTAGACTCGCATGTCATATGAGCGCCGTGGAGTTTTATTAGTTCCCAACTAGATGGCTCTGATTGGTTAGAACACGCCCCATAATGAAATCCAAGCGGTGCTATGTAAAACGTCAGAGGTTCGTCGAGTTTAGAGGGTTTCATCCTTTGGGGACAGAAAACTTCTGTCCAAAATTTAAAGAAAATTCAACTAATAGCAGAACTAACAGTGATCTCAGTGAACCCCTGTCTGTGTCTGCTCTTAACTTTTCTTGGAAACCTTCCATCCAGTGTACTTCACGCTTAGCAGGTGTATTGCTGGGGATCTTTCGATTTAAAGTTGTTACCATTGCTTTCGCAACAGCATGTCTTCATCATAAGCCAGGCTTCTTCATCAGGGGGTTTTCACAACGATTTTCTACACTGTTGACCATAAAGTTGGAATAAAATATTTTTTTAATACCTTCCAAACATATCACAGTAAAAATTAAGCCACAATTAACCTTTGCAAACTGTCTATTCAGGCTTAAAGATAAATGGGGGAACTGAACAGTACGATTAAGGGTTTGGTTTAAATTTTTGAACCTTGGTTAATTTGACACCAAACACATATTCGGGGGGATTTCATGGCTTAGAATGTCCAATATTATTGTTTCAAACGTCATTCAGTCATTAATATCGAATATGGCCACCCCTGACATGGACCAAGGCGTTGAGACGTCGCGGCATACTGTCCACAAGCTTGTTGATGCTGTCAGTGGGCAGAGTGTTCCACTCTTCGGTCAGATCCCCGGCTAATTCTTGTAGACTCTGAGGAATATCGTCGCTCTTATTAATGACTTGGTCTAAGGCATCCCAGGCATGCACCATAGGGTTCATATTCTCTGCATCAAGAAATGATTTCACTGTAGCTGCCCATATGCTCTTGCGTTGTCGTCCTGCAGCCTTAAGTTGTTCCCAAAGACCTTTTTTGCATGTGAGAGGCAATAGTTCTCCAGAATGTCCCGGCACTGACGGCATTGACGGCATTGTTGTTTCCATGCAGTACCACCAATGTTGTTCTTCCTCCATAATGAATACCGACCCATACCATCACTGAGTGGTTTCCTGGATGCAGTATTCGTGAAGGTTCTCACCACATAATTGCCACAGCCTTTGTCTTCCATCTACACGGTCAAGTACACAGCGGCTCTCATCCATAAAGACAACATGTTGCCCGTGCCCATGCTGTAATCTTCTGTGCTCCCTAACCCAGCAAAGTTGAGCAACTCTGTGCTGAACAGACGAGGACACTTGGTCTTGCTTGGTAACCATGCTGAAGAAATCTTCTGTTTACAGTTTACAGTGGGAAACGTTGATTCCATGGTGTCTTCTCCACAACGACAAAGACGGCTCGCCGGTCACCCTTTTTTGGTAATTAGCTGTGGTCGTCCTGGAGATTTTGGTGGCCCCAAATGACCGTCCTTTTTATGATGTTTGAGGATTTTACAGAGGGGAACTTCTGTATTAAATTTCACTGAAAAATTCCTGAAAAATTGTGAAAACATGGATCTACTGCATATAGAGCAGGAAAAGAACAACACAGTGAATGTCTTGCCTTTTATAGCACCACACATTTGTTAAGCGCGAATTTGTTTCACCTGGATAACTGGGACTCAGACATGGTTTGAACTGCTTTTACATTGTCTGAAGAAATATAATCAGCAGGATTCACATCACTGACAGCAGCTTATTTAATATTTTGCCAGTTGTTTGGTTGAGTGATTCTTGATAAAGCTGCAAGACATTCTACCGGAGAAGGCGCATTTTGAACAGCCACTACAAGAGTTACTAAAACACACAAACGATCCAGCTGCATCTCTGAGCAGGATGACAGTCCACTGACCTAACCACACGATAAAAGAAATATTAAATATACTTTAACGTCATTAGCATCATTTTCTAGCCCCACTTCCTCATCAAATGTTGCACTGGGACTGCCCCAGCTCCTTTTTGCAGAGTAACCCGACCATTTGCAAAGAAATGGATTCTATTTGGAGTGTTGAGAAACGAGGTAAATAAATAAATAATTGCACAGTTAGGCATCGCAAAATGGGGCCAAGGAGAAAAAAGGCAGTTAGAAATCCATCAGAATGTCATTTTGTGTGTCTCTGCCTCTCCCCCTCTGCCCATCCAGATAGATATCAGCTCATTGCAAACCTCGCTCCCATTAACCCGTTCACAGGCTGCCAAAGGAGGAGGCTGAATTTTTCACCTTTCTATCAACTCCCCCATGCCTGTTGACACCCACTCACCCGCCCTCTTCTTCTTCGCCTACTTTTGGTGTGTCTGAGTAAGTTCCACAAAAGATAATTTCCTTTTCAAATTACAGCAGGCCCTTTCACTGACCCGAGGGCATTGTGATAATGCAGTGTGGGAGCTGAAAGCGTCTCTGATGAGAGGCAAGAGCAAACGCACTGGCCAGCACTAATGTCTTGTCAACACCAGAAATGAGCACCTATAGGACACAGCGCAGCTTCAGACTTGCTGAGCAGAGCGGTTCGGTCAGATTCCTCCAGAGCATTTCACAGAAACCAATCACGATTAGCTGACACTTACTTCACACGGAACTTGTTGGTAGTGCATGTGAAAGTACAGTATGTGCTGCTGTAAATAACCAGAAAAAAAAAAGAAACCTTGGATAGGAAGCATCACCAGAACGTGTGAATGACTCGGCGAAGCAGCTTGCGGGGCCGTGTTGTGATTCATAGACTAATCGCCTCTCAGTCCAGTGAGGCATGAGAAACACAGAGAGGAGGAGGTGTCAGGTACAGCGAAGAATACTTTGATATTAGAATTCAAGGCATCTACGTCTTGCCTTGAGCAGGATAATCCCATTATGCCTCAGGTCACAGCAGTGTGCACGCAGGGAGAGGCACAACTCTCTTCAAAATAAACTGCTTACAGTTGACAAGAATAACACAAACAGCCATCAGAAATAACATCAAACTCTGACCAAAACTGATTTAGAACAACCAGTTTAGGCAAGAGGAAATACTCCACATATTGAAAGGAGAAAATAAAACAAAAAAAAAAGAAAGAAAGAAAGCGGGAAAGTTTTTCCAGGTAGACTTTAAGAGTTCATCTAGGGTGTTTTCAAGATCGAGCAGGTTTTCATTACAGTCTGCCAGCTTTTATTATGAAATGAGAAAATCTAATTTTGCCGGGTGTATCTGACAGTTTTTCAAACTAATTCATCCTGTCAAGATAAAAGCCCTGGCAACCCCACCAGATGGTGTTTGTGTAACTGAGAGCTTTGTTTTCCGTGTGCACATTAATACGCGTTTAGTTCATTTTTTTTTTTTTCTTTTTCTTCGGGAGAAGGAGAATTGTCTCCACCAATCTCCGACTGCCACTGTGTTTGATTTAGATAAGCCTAAAGCGCAAACAAACTGTTTGTTGGTTCTTTTCAAATGATACTGTTTTATTATTTCATTAATTTTAGTTATTACTCGGCAGAAATGCTGCAAATAGAAAGCTGCAACTCAGAGATAAGGTTGAACTGAAATGTTGGTTTAATATTGGCCGTCCAATAAAAATGGGATCGGTGAGTCTGTGTCATCCACTTCCAATAAGACGCGTGGCACCTCCCTGACCACAGCCAGAAAAGCCATTTTACTAATATTATTTTTAACTTTAGATGGCTGACCAGGGAATATATTTCAGGGAGGATTTAAAGGAGGATTTTAATCAACAGCTTCAGAGGCACCAGTCTGTAAAAATTGCAGTGAAATCAGCTATGAACTAATAACCAACATACTATAACACACCTCAAAGAATTCCATTAGTAGGCGACACAGTGTGTAAGTTTAATGCGCAGTATGATTTAAATGCGGTTTGTGGGGTATTTTCCTTCCTGATAAGAAGAAAAATGGGGATGATGTCGAATGATTTGACAAGGAAATTGAAGCATTTAAAGAATATCCTGCAGGAAAATTAAATGTTATTGGTTGTGGAATCGCATTTACCCTACAGACCTGAGAGGCGAGGTGTTCATCAGCCGCACTGGCTCTGCAGACTAAAAATGTTGCGCTTGCCTCAGCCGTGATACATAGTGTTAAATGTATTTACTTACATCGAAAACGACAAAACTAATCACGACTTGGTGACAAACAGCTTGAGATTTAAACTTAATAACTGTTGATAGTGCTGGTACGAGCCTATTTTTAAACTGAGCATGCCAGCTTACACCAGCTGAGGTTACGTTTCAACGGATGCCATCCCTGTGTGGGAAAAAAAGAAAGGACGTGCTGGCTACGCAGCAGGGGGTGCGAGTTCTGGCATAAAAACCCAGGGCGGTTGGGCAAAACAGTTTAAAATGACTTATTTGCTGCATTGCAAAGCAGCAGAACGTCATGTCGTCCAGTGCATTTGAGGGCACATTCCCTTTTCACACCTGCAAGGCTACACTGTATTCCTACCTTTACCTTTGCAATTGTCCCAAGAAGTATTTCAGCCTATCGTATTTCCCATTATTGTGGCTATTGTCGTTCCTGTGTTGAGGCTAACAATACATTCTCTCTCTTTTGTAGACATTCAAGGATATTAAGTGTGTATCTGTATATCTATCTATCTATATATCCATCCATCCATTCATCCATTGCTCAAAATATAATTAATAGACTGTCTGATAATTTTAGTATTCTGCTTGAGAGAAAACAGAGTCGGTGATATAAATTAAATTTTGCTAAGTCGTATAAATCTGCCGATCTGAAGCTCAGCACCAATGTGACCAATCACAGGTCATATGTCAGTTAAGCCTTTGCCAATAACGGCAGAGAAAACGGCTATAGCGATCGCCCACAGGGGCCACAGGTGATCTCTGGATGACAGCATGCGATCCGTGACCGCCGCCACACTCATCCCACGTGCATCCCGCTCACCCCGTTCCACCGTCGCGAATTAAACGAGGAAGTCAGTGGCACCGCACAAAACTGTCAAACAGCCAGACCTCAGATCTGCACTGTGGCTTCCAAACATGCAGAATGCATTTCCATTCAGCATTTGTGAAGGTTCTATTATGGCGCAGCAACAAAACCCAGAGGAGCTATGGCATGAAAAGATCTTTCATTATTAATAGAATATTAGCCCACATAAAGGTGAATGACTGAGGGATTGTGTTCCAACACTGCAGGGGCTGTAAAGTGCACAGAGGTTAATTCTCTGATCCAAGGGTAGATTTGTATCATTGTTTGTAGATAGAAAGAGTTTTTCCAGGGGATTGGATTCATGTCTTCTCTCCCTGTTCCTCGGAGCACTGTGGTAGATTGCCTGGTCTGATTAATCTTAATGAATTATGCAAATAGCCTTTATCTCAAATGATTTAGCAATGTTTCTCTATTGTTTTATTAATGCACTTTTGAATTACTCTGTATAATCACGTAGCCTTTCCTCAGCCGTTTGCTGTTTGTAATTCATCGCCAGCTCTTTATTAAATCCATGGTGGTCTCCGGCGAATTGCATGCAGGAATGAGAAATTAGTCATTACTGTAATTTAATGATTTCTAACCAAACAAGAGGCAACCTGGATCGCAAACCGTAGCAACCCTCCACACTCCTTCCCCTCAGCGCCCGTCCCATGGGGCTGATCTTTGGGAGCGAGCCTTCTACATTTTTGTTTAATTAATTGTGTTTAGTATAAGCAGCATTCGGTGGTGAATGTACCGTTTCAATTACAGACGGAAATTGACTAACAAAATATGAAATTCCCCATAAAGCGATGGTTTGTCTGGGGTCCAGACACTCTTACAATGGACCGAAGCTCTGTCTGCTTCTATGTGTGAATTTAGTTGCAACTCTCTTTGTGGTATAGGAAAGAAATTCTTGCATTCCTTCCATTGTCGCTCTTACACAGATGATGTTCATCTTGCAATGATATGCATGACAACTACACAGACATTTTATATTTTAAAAATATCTTATATTATCATAATCGGGGGGACTTGTGATATATATATATATATATATATATATATATCCTTCCCTAAGGCTTATGTCACATGCAGGTTAAAAATATACATTTCCAGCTGTTTCCTGCCTCCTCACGCAAGTCTGCATCCAACCTATTTGGCTTCCGTGGAGAAGGGAAGGGAGGTTTCTGTTGATGACTACATGACATGTGTAAAAATGGATGGCCATTTTATTTGCTCTTGGACCCCACTGATACAGAGGGCCTCCAGGGCTTAATAATCCTTTCTGTTAATCCATTATCTTCCACTCTCCTGTTGCACACAACTGTGCCTAACTTCCTCGGAAGGTTTATTTTCTATAAGCTTTTAATGACAAAGTAAGTAACAGTGCTTAAGGGATTCCTGATAGACAACGCCTTACGGGAAACTGTTTGGACAAAAGGAAAGAAGGAAAAAAAGGGGGCATAGTTTGGTTTGTAGCGTTAATTTGAAGCAGTAAATGCAGGCTTGAATGACACCAACATCTAGTTTGGGGAATGAGTTAAATAGGATTAGGGTTGTTTGAGGGCGAGAGCTAATTATCCATCTCTCCCTGGACCAGATTTCAGATGGCTTTTTGTGAAGTCTGTTCATTTTTAAGAAAAACTACGCGGGGAGAGTTTCCATTTTATATTTTTGAACCTGGTCTATTTTTGCATTTTGCCGATTTTTCACATTTCAGTTCCACCGCGGGAACAACCTTGTTGAGCTGTGAGCTCTCCTCCTCCTCCTGCTCTTTTTTTTTATTATTATTATTTATTTTTCGTCAGAGTATTTGCTTGACCTGCTCATTTCAAATCCCAGCAGCTCCTGCCTATACAGCACCATTGCCTGATGTGTAAACGGCACCAACATAACCTGTAAGAAAAAACTCAAACTTAACTAACAGTGATATCCATTGAGTTAGATTTATTGAGATAATATTGACATTTGTAATGAATAGCACTCACCAGGCTTTGAAAACAACAGATACCGTTAAAACATTTTGGCAGAACGCAGCTATGTTGACCCTCTGTGACTTGTAGTCAAACATCGGTACATTTTTTCTTGGTTTTATTGTTGTGGCATTTTCTTTGAAAATAAGACTTGACATCCTAACAAAATTAAAAAATAATAATAAAAAAAAAAGCCAGACACTTTCAAATCAACTAACGGAAACAGAAGAGATATCTGCTCCATAAGGCTAAAAGGAATGGAAATGTTCATGATCTCACGAGATCTTCAACACAGATATGCATCAAGAGTCCAGGGGCTCTTTGTGGCAAGAAAAGAACACAAAAGTTTCACATCACATGATTTTGTTTTTAAGAGTTATTTTTTTTCCTCTGGTGTAATCCACAGTCTTTTAGTCAATAAATATCTTCATGGTTGAGTCTTCTAGTCCATAGGAATAAAACTATAATACAAAGAGAGATTTGGTGGGCAGTAGAGCTCAGAGACAGCTACTGTTGATGCTGGATCAAAAGTCAGGAATCTGGATATGTAGTCTTATTTGAAGCTCCCTTTTTACTCTTTTCCTTCACTCATTCGCTGGAATGTCCATGATTAACGTCCTTGTTGGTCCCCGGTTTCCACCAATCCTCAAATCGCATGATATCCAAGTGTCCTACGGTGTTGGTCAAAGAAGCGTCTGGTTCCAAAATAAGGTTATCCTCGAAACAGACGACTATCGGGTGACCTAGAAACAAAGGGAGACAAAAGCAGAAGAAATGCTGAAAGGATGCTGAGGATGAAAAAGGGATTTCACTCATAAAATGATAACAGTAGGAACCAGACCGGCGCTATCTGATATCTGATAAGCCTGACAGAAACCTTAGGGTAGAGGTATTGAAAAATTAAATCTATTTTTGGTAAATAGAAGTGTAGCCGGCAAAAATCCACAAAGAAAAATGTGTTTAAAAGCTGAGCATCCAGTCTACAAACATTATGGTTTTGTCACCACAGACCTAAGTCTTTACTTCTTCTAAAGCCATAGTCTTTGTACCGTGGATTAGTTTGAAGAGCTGGCATCCCTTCCTTCCCACTATGACTACAATTGATGACTGGTTAAATGTTTGTGCTTAAACACACCACTCTACATAACTAAACAATTTATTTTATCTCATTCATTCATTCATTCATCTTCTGTAACCGCTTGTCCCTGTGAAGGGTCATGGGGTCTGCTGGAGCCTATCCCAGCCGTCATCGAGTGAGAGGCGGGGTACACCCTGGACAGGTCGCCAGTCTATCACAGGGCTAACACAGAGAGACAGACAACCATTCAGACTCACATTCACACCTATGCCCACTTTTGAATCACCAATGAACCTAATGAGCATGTCTTTGGATAGTGAGAGGAAGCTGGAGTACCCGGAGAGAACCAACGCAGGAACAGGGAGAACATGCAAACTCCACACAGAGAGGCCCCATTGGATCTGAGGTATTTTTGCATAACAATTTGCCTGAATTAATATTAATTGTTAAAACCCTTGTTGTTGTTGTTTTTAGCCATAGAAGATTTCGCAATGGCAGGAACGCTGGTCTTTATTTCCACCACAAAATATTTGAATAATTATCAAAATGATTGCCTTGAAGTTCGGAGCAGATACGTGTAGAGGACAAATCAAACTGACTGGATGGATCTTGTCCTAAACGGGATGAATTGTAATAACTTCCATGATCACTTAACTTTTCAGTCAGGATCGTCATTGTGTTAATGCTGTGCTCTGTCTGGTGTCACTTAGTAAATGTTAACTTAACAAAGTAACAGTTGAAAAAGTTTCTCTAGCAATAGCTGATCAACAGAAGCAAGCTGTTTTGTTTTTTTTTCTTGTGAGAATGACTGCATGCTGATTATTAACCAAGACCACTGCTGTGGACTAGCACAACCTCAGACAGTCATTAGCACGGCAGCAGATATTACACACGCGCATTTCTGGCAACTGCAGTAATTGTTTAATTAATTAAGAATTCAAGCTCGCCTTTAACTTTCAGCTATCCCTCCGAAGCAAGCCCGTGTTCTGGTGCTGCACATCTAGCAACAGTCTATCTGTCGTGAATGTGACAGGTTCAAGGTGTTCATATTCCCAGCTGGCGTGTTTGTAATTCAAACATCTGTGGTGTTGCGCAGCGAAAGAGGGAAGACAGTGAGCCTCTCGAAGTCAAATGTAACACAACGTACATCGTGGCCGATGATTTCCATGCAAACACGGGGAATATTATTATTCATGATGGCATACTGTCGGCATAAGTGTTCTAAGACGGTTTCATGAATATTAATCTAAAGGATTGAAGACGCAGTTTGTACTACTCTCACTTTAAGCATAACTCTAAAAATACTCGGGAAGGTGGATTGTTGTTCCTTGATGGTTTGCCCTTTAAAAAGTAGAACACAGGCAACTTTTTGACTCGGCCTGTGATGTAGAAGGAACTTTAAACCTCTCGCACAGAGAGAAATAAGAGCACGTTTTCTGTGCGAGTGTTTGCACATTACTGTCATTCAGTTAGCAGTTAGCAGTGGGTCTCAGCAGCTGAATCGACCAGGGCTTTAGCCCACAACAACAGTGTTCAGAGCAATTCTAAAATATCCTGGAAGTGTGATTTCTCTGCTGTTTAGAGCTGCAGCTGACGGCATGGCGCTTGCTGTTTGGGGAGACACAATTTAATTTTCACTTCCAGGTTGCAATCTTCAGGAATCACGGGTGTGAGAGAGACTGCGAGGGAGAATATAAAAATGACATTCATGCATTAACTCATGCATATTTCTACTGCTGCAGTAGTGCAATAATCAGTTTACAAGCAGTATGCACTCGTATTTGTTATATACATGCTGAAGTTTTCTGTTTTACACGTGATCCGAGCTTATTTTATGCATGCACGGGCTTTTTTATTTTAAAAGAAAACATCGAAGGAACAAATTTGTAGCTGCAAGGCCACTTTTTTAAGGGACATCTCACTAGAAACAAGAGGAGAAAAAGTCTTAGACACACACAATGTTGAAACAAACAAAAAAAAAAAAAATCAAATGTCAGCAGCAACAACACCTCGAAGCCTGGCAAACCCTTATCAAGGCAATTAGCATGCCGTGGTGTTGTGGGTGTCACTGTGAGGGTTATCGGTGAGTCGGCGCACAAAGGGGAATCGGCAGAACAGAAGGCAGCTCCTCAGGGTTTGATGCTTAAGCTCCTTCGGGATGAAAGACCACACTTGACTGGTCAGCTGTACGTTCAAAGTCCCACTGACAAACAAACTAAGACCCTACCTTTGATGGAAAGCTACTGAAGCATCTCGTGCGAGGCAAATGTGCACATTCGCGGTTATTCCACACTCATCAAAAACAAAATTAAGAATTATCTCCGAACATTCACAGTTTGAAAGAATGGATCTATTTCATTTTCTTTCTTTCTTTCTTTTTTAAATCTCCTGCAGGTTTTTTGGANGTCTTCATTGTTGCCCTTAAATCCCAAATTACACAGTTGATGTCGGTCTCCAGTGATGGCTTAAAAACAAATCGATCATCAGTCAAATGAGTTAGCTCCTCTTTAAAAGCTACCCATTGATTAAACACCTCTAAACTAACTGCTTCTGGTATTCTAAATGCCAGCTTTATTCACATGCGTTTTTTGGCAGACTGCAGTGAAATATGAACTGACTAACTTTGTCTGAGACGCCTGACATGTCCCGTCCTAACTTGCGCTTGCATACATGCACACAACTACATACCTCAGGCAGTACATTTATACATCAAATCAAATATAACTCCACATTACATTTTATGATTTAAACCAGTTGTGTTTTGCTGCGTTTACACCCAGCATCTACACTACTCTGGCATTTTATGACCTAAAATAGATTTTAGGAATTGTTGCTAAACTTGGGTTGCATCTTAGTTTGGATGAGCTTTTGATGACACAGACGCCAGGTCTTTAAGGTCACTACATGTCCTACATTACCCCTCTATCACAATACGCACTTCAAGAAGAAAACAAAGACATCAGCCTTGACTACCAGTGACAATGTGGATACCAAATAAACAGGTGCTGGTGACCTTTTTGTCCATACTAGTAGGTTATTGTGCAGTAAAATTCACTCTTATTCAGGTGATTCTTGACTATTTCCATGTCCAGCAGTGTTACAAAAGAGTCATTAGAGAACCATGCATGTTCAGAAGAGTCGTATGGATTGAGATTATTTCTGAAATGGGTGCTAAAACTCTCTAAATCATAGATGATATAGAGTGAATGTCCATGTGAGTTAACATCAAACTTCCGTTCTGCATTTTGTTGACATTTGAATGCATTAATCTCACCATTAGAGTAAAACTTCAGCTACACTTTCAAATGGATGGAGTGGAATAAGTCTTTAAGATTACATCACGATGAGATGAGTGAGTCATTTTCTCACGTGGAGACTGACTGTGGTCAAAGAAAACACTGGCTTCACTTCCCTAAATTATCTAATTTGCCAAATTCTTAGGAATACTAAGAAACTGAACTGTACCCACAGTATGTGTGTGAAGCGTTAAAGCCACAATACATACTGTATTTTACACAGCGCCGGTGCACCACACTATACACAAGACAAATTTTCATTATGCCTTGAAAAAAAAAGAATGAAATCCTTCTCAGACAGCTATCCATCATCAAACTTCCCCGCGTTCTCCATAAGCGTCATAGCACCTGTCAAGTGGAAAGTCTCAGTGGTTCCTTTGCCCTCTGTCTGCTGATTGATAGGAAGTGAAAAGCAGGAGCTGTCGGGGTTATAATGCCTGACATTACCAGCAGGACTATAAAACTAGCCGCTCCTGGACATGAAGAGAAAGACGGAACAACTGGACTTGTCTGAGAAGGGGTCTAGAGGGCGTAAAGACGTCTGATTTACCGATGTGACTTCATCATGAGGTGAAACGACATCATTTTTTTTTTTTTTATCAACAACGCCACCGCTGGACATGAAAGAACAAAGGATTTATTGCGCTGTATGAGGAATGGACTGTAAGGGAGGGTATATGTTTACATCTGCACTATCCATTTTGAGAAAATATTATAAAGCTCAGACTAAAAGAACTGTAAAAACACATACTGACATTTTATATACGCTAACATTGACATACTGTTTTATTCTCTCCTCATAAAGCTGTTCATTGTAATAAAGTAAAAGAAAATAGTAGAAAGCAGGTTTTTATAAAACAAAACATGTTGCCAGACCCGATGCAACTTTCAGGTTGAGTCAAGTTGAGCTGTTCAAGTTTGACATGCACAGTCTCCAATAACTGCAGCAGAAAAAGGGCTGCTAAATGCTCAACTATGCTTTGCAGCTAGTCGCTAACTATGCCTCTATGCAGGTGAGTGCTTAGCACGTGGAATAGAGGGTTTATCTGCCGGGCTGCTGCTTCCGGAAAGATGTTAATAGGAGCTGTAAGAGCGCCAAAACTGCAGACCAGAACAAGCTGAAGGACTCTAAAATGTATTGTAGGATTAGTCTGCTCAGATGGTTAATTAAAAAGTAGTTTGCCACTTGGTTGTCAGTCCAACAACGCATCGAAGCATGTTACTCACACACTATTAGATGATCCCAGGCTGGTCACGGAGTGAAATTAAATGGTTTTCTCAAAGGTTTATTTTTTTCTGCGCAAATTTCTTTAATTGGACTTTTTATTTGGTGAGTAAAAGATTTCACCGAACGGTCACTGAACCAACAGCACACTTGAGAACCTGAGCTCCATCCTCAGAAATCCCTTCGGCCATTCCTCAGAATGATGTTAACAGTCCAGGAAGCTCGGGCACAGAGCCCTCTAGCAAACACAAGTCGTCGCTCGCTGGCTCTCTGTGGGAGGCAGCGAGGCCATGAGCATGGAGCGACCCCCGCTGACTCCCTAATCAAAAAAAAGAGTCGAGGTTCTGACGGGTTCTACTAGCCACCTGGACCCCTGCTTGTCTGCGCCTCTGTTTCTGCTTTCCCGTGGCTGTGTGAGAGGGCATGAATTATTAACCCGGCTAAAATAAAAAGCTCTGCTTCATCCAGGCCTCCTGTAGCCATGAATAATGGAAGAGGCAGCTCAACTACAGGCGTTTGGTGAGTCAAACAGTGGGCCGTGATGGATGGCTAAGGGCCTACTGTGTCCCCCCACTCCTCACCTACCATCCACTTCAGGCCTACCACACCCTGAAACCCAGAACAAGCGTCCAGATAACCTCTACTAATGTCTAGAAGTGCTACCACTTGAGCCCTCCTGCCCTGCTTCGGCACATCCCACTCCACAATTTTTGCTTCCTGGAGGGATTTTTGTTTGTTGTTTGTTTGTCTTTCTCCTGCTTTCACTTGCCTTTGTTTTGCTTCTTTCTGGCATTTTTGAAGTCACATTCAAGACTGTTCAAAAGGAGGTCTTCTCTCTCTCTCTCTCTCTCTCTCTCTCCCTCTCTCATTCCCTTAATGCTAAAAACCTTGAGGGTAAAATGGATACGTGTGAGCTGGATTTCTGTTCAGTCATCACCAACGTTTTTATGATTCCTCAGAGGCTGCAACTTCCAACTTGTACCAGTGAACTCACTGGTGTATGGTGTACCACACTGTCTATTATAGAAGTGATAATTGTTTTTCCATTTACAAAGCAGTCACATGCTGCAAGCTTCCATATCTCATTTCTCACCAAAACCACAGTCTCAGTCTCGTGATAATTTAAGTCCTATTTTTAATCTATGTCTACATATGCCTTGAGAGAAAGTTTGTTTTTGATCTCATCATCTTCAAGAGATTACACTTGACACAAATCCAGATTTTTGTCTAATTATACAGAAGACAATATATATTCTCAAGGCACTTTTCTATTCACAAATAATTCTGTGAATAGATTTTGTATTTAGTCTTGTAACAAGCTCAGATGTCAGACTCTGATGAAAACCTTGAGTTTATTTCATAACTATTAATGAGAACACTGACACCACGCAACAGGAATCAAATTACACTATATTTTAAGTAAGAACTTATCACTTTTCAATCAAATAATTGCCCGGAAAATGATATAGTTTGTCAGTTTAAAACTAGAAGTTTGAGAAACCAGTGTCAGAAAGTCATAAAAGAAAAAATAATTAAGAATTGTGACTTTTATTATTATTATTAACATATTACTTCTGAATGATGCCTAATTGCAATGAACTGACACCACACTGAGGCATGAATATTCAGTATTTATCTCAGGTCAAAAGCCAATAAGCAGTGAAAGCTGCCTGTGACTATATAATCTCTGTTAATATGAATGTTGTTGTTAATATCTCATATCACTGACAAATTAAAGCGATTACAGCATATGTTTAAATACAAGATATTCTACATACTGACCGTTCATGTATACAGTGTCTCTCATCCAAAGTGTTTGAAACGTGCATCATGCTATCATAGTTTATTGTTGTCTTCTCCTGCCTTTGAACCTACTATAAGTGCTATCTTCTAAGCACATGTGTCTGTGTCTGTACCATAGACTGTATATAAATGTGGACAATGCGTCTCCACTCCCTTGCAATGGCCAAAATGACGCTAGCATCCAGGGGATGCGGCCGGTACCATCTTGGGAGTTTGGAGCCAGAGTCTGTGCAGTAAGGTCCCAGAGTGGAGGCGCGGAGCTGCGATAACGATGTCCCACCCACACTTCCTCTAGACTCGGTTAATTAATACTCTGCTCTGCTCTACCTCAGCCAGGTACAAAGAAATCTTGGATCATATTGTACTTATATTTTAAATTTTTTTTCCAACTCCTAAGGTCTCGGGTCTGCTTCACGGAG
>JASGAT010395785.1:0-17460 GCA_030220025.1 Chelon auratus
CTCACCACGCAACGCTGCAGGAGCTTCAGACCTCAGGACTCACCACGCAACGCTGCAGGAGCTTCAGACCTGCACGGCCTCACCACACAACGCTGCAGGAGCTTCAGACCTCAGGCCTCACGTAAAAAGAACTGAATCACACATAGAAGAAGAAGTTTCTGGAAACACCTGGAGAGATAAATAAGAAATGAGTAAATTCATGAACTAAAAAGAGAACATCAGCCTCAGTGTGGAAACAAAACCAGTTTAACTCATGAAGAAAAAAACCTTCAATTAGCAATAAACGTCAGGATTCAGGCTTTGACGTTTTCATTTTAAATGTGTTTCTGAAACTTAAAGTCTTCTTCCTCGATACGTTCTGTTCTTGATTCTTCCTCCTGAAGGAGAATCAACCTTGTTCTTCAATTATTTCTAGTCACAGTCTACCTCACCTACAGATCTACATCCTTTAAAAAGTAAAGTTTTTATATAGTTGAACTTTTCATGGTAAACGCTTCATTTCCTCATTCTAAAGGAGACCGTACCGTTGGTTTATTCTTGTTTATGACTTGTTTCTTGTTCGTACTCCGTCTCCTCCTTAAATCTTCATCCTTTAAAAACAGAACCATGTTACCCTGTTCACTCCTAGGAGTTATTACGTCTGTGGTAATTACATTTGTAAACGCATCAGTGACATCAGATGAGATGATTAGACCTAAATACAACCACAGGGATTCGTGTCATCATAAATGTTGGTGGTTGTTTCCCGTGACACTGGTTCAGTCTTTAACCGATCGTTTGTATCGGTCAGTTCAGACGAACAGAAACTTCTCCAAAAGAACAAACTGATGAAACCTCAGACTTCCCCTCAGAAGCAAACAGTGGATCAGTATTAGAAGATGTTTTTGATGGTGACATTTATTTGAAGCCGGCGGCTCTCAGATGTTTTCTGGACGGCTGTGGTTTAATGAAATGTCAGAAAGAGAAGAAGGGTTCTTTTTCTTCAGCTTCTTCTTCCGTCTCTCAGACTCTGCTTCTTGACCTTTAGTACGAACCTTTTAAGGATGTTTCTTAAAGGTTAGAGTCATTCACAATGAAATCGATAAATGAGTCGTCCAGCGGGAGGTTGAGGAGCTGTGTTGGGTTAACGCTGCCCTGTCTCTTGTCTCCTCAGGTGGAATCTGTATCGCTCAGTCCCTGAAGATCCCTCACGACCACCGACCATCCGACTTCGATAAAATCATCCGTCTGCTGCTGGACACTCGCTACGCCCGGGCCGTCATCCTGTTCGCCTCTGACGAAGACATCAGGTCATTAAAACCTCCGTTAATGAGTCTTTAGAAGAAAGTGTTTTAGTCATTTTTGACAACTTTTAATTATATTTAGTCAAATCACAGCAACATTCATTTTAAGACTAAATAACCAGAATTTTTCTCATTTTAGAACAACTTAATGAAACTTATAAATGAAAAGAAGAAACATTTTGAAGCAAAAGAACATTAAAAATCTTATAAATAAATTGCAGCTTTAATGGTTCACTGTTTTACACAGCCCTTATATCAGATAGCATTCTAGTCTCATCTCCTTAACGTTTCCTCAGAGTTTTATCATCAGATTTTAGTTTTAACTCGTCAGCGTTAAATGATGAATGTGATATACCTTGGTTAACTAAATGAACGCTGTCTTGGACACAGGGGCATCCTGAACGCCAGCAAGCGAGCCGAGCAGGTCGGTCACTTCCTGTGGATCGGCTCCGACAGCTGGGGGGCCAAGAACAGCCCCATCCACCAGCTGGAGGACGCTGCCGTCGGGGCCATCACCATCCTGCCCAAGAGGGCCACCATCAGCGGTGAGCTCATGTCTGGTTGTGTTGAATTCAATGTGCCTGCTCATCCTGTTAAATCAAACCCAGTCACCAGGGAGAACGTTCACTTCCTCGTTCATTTCTCCCGTTTTACTGAGACCTACATTACACAGGACTCTTTAAATGATCAGTCACAGAGCAGCTTCTACTAAACCTCCAGATTTAATCTTAGCGTAGTCCACATGGTGTCTGTCTACGAGAGAAAACACATTAAAGCTTGAATCGTTGCTCATAAGAAGACAGGTTAGAGTATTCTCTGCTTTTGCACTCAGAAAACTTCTGTTTCCATAATTCACATGTCAGAGAGAAGGTGTCACAGAGAACATCGTTCATCATCTCAGTCTGGTCATATACGAGGTTTGAGTCTGGCCATGATTAGCCTCCCAGCTAACACTAGCTAACACTAGCTAACAGTAGCTCTTCCTAGCAGGACGTGTGATTGATGTAGTTTTAAAACCACAGTGCTGGCGTCAGGAGGAGGTCGGGGTGGGTGGATGGGTATCCTAACAAAATCAGTGCCAATGTTTTCATGTGTTCATATCTGAGCTCTTCTTCATTCTGAGGTCGTGCATCTGTCTCCAGACGGTTGTATTTGGAGTGTGAGGCAGAGACCAGTCGTTTATGTCTGAAAGAGAGTCTCCAGGTCTGTGTTGACAACGTCTATCATCTAAAGATGTTCATCAAATGTGGTCGTGACAGATTTATTTTAGATAAAAACATCAGAAATAAGAGGAAATATTAATAATCCATCCATCCACCCCAACCTCCTCCTGATGGCTTTATAACTACATCTGTCACACGGCATGCTAGCTGCTGTTAGCTGGGAAGCTAGGAAGAGCTTATACAGAGCATATGCAGTTTATGTTTCATTGATATCAAGTTAATTCATAAAATTAAACCGTTTAAAGAAATAAAAACCTCATCAGCCAACCAGCAGACGTCTGATCATGGAGTAGAGTCGCCCTGGTTGTATCCTGGTTTTTAAGTTTCCTCATGTCTGCAGTCTGTAAAAGAAGCTAAGCTAAGTGTCTCCTAGCATGATGATTGAGGTAGCTATAAAGCCAGAGTGTTGTCGTCAGGAGGAGGTTGGGGTGGATGGATGGGTGAGCCTCCTGGATGAACGTGGTTAGATGCTGATGTGGTGATTTTCAGTCTGACCTGATGGTGTCAGTGTTTCTAAACTCAGACACAGTGACACAGAGGTGTGTCTGTCAGACTGTCAGTAACGTGATTGGATGGTTTTGATGACAACTGATAGAATTAGCTTGTGCTAACGCTACGCTGTGTTTATAGACGTGTGGTGAATCCAGACATCAGCTTTCTGAGCACGCTCCGTCTCTGTTGACTTCTCTGGGATCAGAGTGTGAAATCACGTCCTTGTTGAAGACAGGGAGACTGCAACGCATCTGATTATAAATAAATCAATTCTCATGTGAAGTCTGCAGTTTTGATCCAGAAGCGAGGAGGTCAGCTCCTCTTTTATTTATTGACTCTCAGAAAATAAATCCAACCTGTATTTTTCATATAGATGCAAATCCTGTGACTGCCCGTCTGAACACAGCCCTGGTTATGGTTTCTGTTGATTGGTTGGACCGTACCCGAGAGAGGAGGCCAGGGATGGAGAGAACATGAGGGGAATGGAGGAAACAAAAGAGAGATAGAAAAGATGAAGGATGTTAAAGAGGAGAGAAAGTGGAGGGTTGATGCTGCAGGCTGTGGGAAGTCCTGCTGAGTCTGCAGCCTCCAGCTGGGACGGATCCTCTTCCCACAGTCAGTTAAAGCCTCTAATCCACAAATCTGAGCCGTTTAATGTCACTCTGTAATGGACCGGACTGTACACAACCAAAGGCTAACCCGCTGTTACGTAACAGCATTTAAATTTAATTTGATTTAAATGGCATCAATAGCAATCCTCCAGAATCAGAGCAGCAGTGAGGCCGCGATGGAGAGGAAAACTCAATAAGGAACAAGGAAAGGTAGGTAGGTAGGTAGGTAGGTAGGTAGGTAGGTAGGTCTTCCTCCTCCTCCTCCTCCTCCTCCTCCTCCTCCTCTCCATCCTCCTTGTTGAACCATTGGCTGCAGACCTGTGCAGAGAGGAGGTTGTGGGTTGTAATCTGGCTCCATGTTTAAAACATGTGCAGCAGAGTAAAGTGTCTTTGACTCAGAGCTGAGCTTCTGAGATGTTTGACGTCTCTGGTCCATGTTTGTTTCTGGAGGACGCCTTCATCTCAGACAAGACAAATGACAGAATCCCCCTCAGATTCCCTGAGGAGCGTCTCCATGAGGCCAGACGCTGATGTGGGTTCAGATGAATCTGTCCATGTTACAAATGATGCTCAGACGTTATTTATCGTCTCTGCTGCCTCTGCACAGATCGGTCTGAACGGAGCTAATATCAGACAGGACTTATGATTAGAGGCGAGTTACGTTTCAGCTGACTCCAGCCATCTTTGGGTTTTGTTTTCTACATGAAAATGTTTTTACGGTCATGTTAGTT
The DNA here is from genome assembly GCA_030220025.1 of Chelon auratus. Taxonomy (NCBI): domain Eukaryota; kingdom Metazoa; phylum Chordata; class Actinopteri; order Mugiliformes; family Mugilidae; genus Chelon; species Chelon auratus. The sequence goes on from JASGAT010395785.1 coordinate 4,341, forward strand.
AACACCCTTAAGATCAGGCTCAGTCACAATATGACGTTTATTGATTCTTTAAATTCTGTCACTCCTCAGACTGATTCAGGTCAGTTTTATTCACACAGCCTCAAAAACAACAAACAGTAGCAAATAAAAAGGAGACGGAGAAAGAGACCTGCAGCTAATGACAAATGCATAGATAGTAGAAAAAGAAAATATGCATGGACAGCGAGAGAGAAGGAAGAAGACAATTCAGCTCGTCTCATTGGATCCACTGGGACAGAAAGACAAAAAGAAGATTTAAGGTATAATGTTCAGTAATGGATCCTCCTGCAGGCCTCGTGTCTCTGGATGTCTCTGGATGTCTCTGGATGTCTCTGCTTGTCTCTGGATGTCTCCGTGTTGCGGACCAGCCTCGGTGTCCGTTCCCTGGACTCGTCCAGCTCAGAGCGATCGTCTCCGGCAGACGTCACACCGGATTCTTTTGGCTCTGGTGAAACTGAACTCTAACGTGACAGACGGCGAAGAGCCGACGCTCAGCTGCTGACACTGATGACGCTAGGAATCCGTTCTCCAGCTTCCCACCAACGTCTTCTTCTTCCTTTCTCTAATTCTGTCTTTTTCCTTCTTTCTCTCTTTGTCTCGTTGTCTCTTCATCCCCCGCTAGTCTTCCTTTCCTTAACTTCTCTCTGCAGAAAGAAAACCTCCCAGAGAACGAGTCCTTATCTGTGAAAGTCTCTTCTGAGCTCTGATGATCAGCTCTGATGATCAGCTCTGATGATCAGCTCTGATCTCTTGAAAGTATTTTTTTTTTCAAGCAAAAAGCACCTCGACTGAGACGGAAGTTGTTAAATCTTCACCTGTATGAGCGTTTAGGTCTGATTCAAGGCAATGACCTGATACTCACCTGGACCTGGACCTGGACCTGGACCTGGAGGAACCTGTTCTGATGACCAGACACGTGGACCCTTTATAGAATAAACCTGACAGTTCAGAAGTTGCCTGAGAATATGTCTGATTTTAGGTTTTGCTTCTTTCCGACATCACAAATGGTGACGTAGTTATATTAATCCAAAGAGCTCCTGTACAGATGTGCTGCAGGCGACACATTCAGTTTTAAAAGAAGAAGAAGAAGAAGAGAGTCTCTGAAGCGTTTTCTGGAGCTGGACGTGTTAAACTGACGGTAGAGACTCAGGAGGAGAATGTTCTGTCAGACTACAACAACTCAGAATGCTCCTGGGAAATAAAAAGTACAACAAACTAAGTTTTTGTGCAGAAACAAAAACAAGAAAATGGAAAATGAAATGAAATCCACCTGTTAGCAAGCGTTCTTAAAGATCTAGCAGCCTGCACTAATTAGGTTTGTGTCCATAAAGCTCCAACATGTCTCCTGTTCTGCCGCTCTGCTTTCTTTTCAAATGAAGGATTAGCCTGGTCTTAAATAAGTCAACTAAACGACTGCTTCCCGCGGTTCTCTCCAGTAATTGACTGGTTTTCCTCTTGTTTACTGGCTCCAGACCCGCCAGCAGTTTTGGCTGCTACCCCAGCTCTTGGCAGTTAGTTTTAATTTTGGCCATTAGAGTCAGAGCTTGGCTCCGGCTCTCAGTTTCCTTTGCAGCGGCCCCAGAGGGCTCCTGTTTGCTCGCCTACTTTTTATTTTAAATATTTGTGTCCGTCAGAGGAGAACCGGCTACGACCAGGAAACAAAACTAAAGGATTGTCAGCTCATGAACCAGTAGTTCTCCCTCATTCAGTTTAAAGTCACTGATTCATACGAGTCTAACTGTATCCTCTACATCATCTGTGTCAAACATACGGCCCGCGGGCCAAAACCGGCCCCCAGAGGGTCCAGTCTGGCCCGAAGCATGAATTTATAAAATGTGAAATTTACAAAAGACATTTACGGAGATGAGCTGCTGTTTTTGTCAGAGTGAACAGAACCAACCAGCAGACAGCAGCTCTCCAGAGTTATTACTTATTATTACAGGTTTGTTCATAAAACGTTTAGTAAAACTATTAATTATTATTCATTATGTTCTTCTTTGCACTAAAACTAATGGAAACACCTGGAGCTGATGTTATTTAGCGGTCATTATGTCGTTATGTTACTGGTCCGGCCCCTGAGATCAAACTGTGGCCCCTGAACTAAAAAGAGTTTGGTTTGCTCCCCCCTGGTCGACATGGTCTACAGTCTAGATGAACGTCTTGATCTGACGGGTCTAACAGACGTCTTCTTGTCTCTTCACTCTCATTTATTCTTGTCTTTCTTATTCTCACTCAGTCTGTGAAGGAGACTCTTCAGGTGTTACTGCTTTGTTTCATGAATTTCGTGTCTCTGAAGATCCTCCCAGTGGACTAATGTCTGTCATGGGTCTGTCTTTTGAACATTTTTAGGGTTTTCTTTGTTGTTTGTGATCTGAAAGTGTCCTCCTTGGTGTTTTGTTCTAGCTTTGATGGTGTGATCGGTTCCTCCTTGAGTCTGTTGAGTTGCTTCTTCTCCAGTTCTCTTTTCATTTGGGTTCTTTCTCTTTGGACTGGGTCTAAGCTGCTGACCTGGTCCTCTTCATCCTTCCTTTCTCCCTCCCTGGTCACACTCTGACAGATAATGTTTGACACAATAAAAAATAAGTTGAAATAAGAGTTGCACGCCGCTGACGTATGAAAGTCAAATAACCGTTGTATAACTACAGCTCAATCCTGAGAACTGGAGTTAAATCACAGACACGTCTACATTTGACTGAGGTGAAATGTTGAGGCCTTCAGCTCAACGTTCTGTGGGTGGAAGTGTTTCCTCCTCCTTTCATTAGCACCCCGCTAAGAAGCAAAGAAATGTCCCAGGTGTTTCAGATCATGCAGTTCGCTCCACACTCTAAGAAGGTGTTAATGTTAAAATATTTTATATATTCATTTTTATCAAACGGCAGCGGTGGCTACGTGACTGGTGACGACGCTGTGAAGCCTCCACATTCACCCTGAGCCCTGCAGCAGCAAACACTTCACAAACTCTGGGTTCTGATCCTAAAGCTGCTTTGATTCTGGTAACCTCACATGAGCAGCTGTGGATGTTTCTATGGATCAACAAGCAGCAGAGGCTTCAAGCTTCTTTAAACTTCTGCTCAGTGTTTACGATGAGTCGCCATCTGAGGGTTGTTCTCATGTTTGATCAGTCTGTTGTCTCCATTAATCCATTGAAGAACACCTTCCTGAAGCTGACATCTAGTTTACTGACAAATTCAGAGAATATTTATATTTGAGAAGCAGAAACTTCACAACCTCTTAGTCCCACAAAAGACCAAATAAACCTGGACTATCTCCAGAACCGTCAGGTCAATGATCCTGACCCTGGTCTCTATGGAACCTGGTCTCTATTCACCCTGGTCTCTGTGACCCTGGTCTCTATGGAACCTGGTCTCTGTGACCCTGCTCCCCGTGGACCCTGGTCTCTATGGACCCTGGTCTCCATATGGACCTTGGTCTCTATGACTCTGGTCTCTATGGACCCTGGTCTCTATGACTCTGGTCTCTATGACCCTGGTCTCTATGGAACCTGGTCTCTGTGACCCTGCTCCCCGTGGACCCTGGTCTCTATGGACCCTGGTCTCCATATGGACCTTGGTCTCTATGACTCTGGTCTCTATGGACCTTGGTCTCTATGACTCTGGTCTCTATGGACCCTGGTCTCTATGACCCTGGTCTCTATGACCCTGGTTTCTATGACCCTGGTCTCTATGGACCCTGGTCTCTATGGACCCTGGTCTCTATGGACCCTGGTTTCTATGACCCTGGTCTCTCTATGGACCCTGGCCTTGGTGACAGGGAAACCAGTCACCAAGGCATGCTACATATCAATGCTAAGCTAACTTCTACTACTACATGGCTGTATTGTGTTCATTATCTGTAGTACCACCACTAGACCACTAGATGGAGGAGGTTCAGAGTCGTTCCACTCTGTGTAAAACCACCAGTAGAGCATCAGTGAAGATCCCTGTGGACATGTTGGAGCAGTGAAAGACGAGTGGGTTATTAACGTCACTAAAAGACGGACAATGTCTTTTATGTGCAGGTTTATGTGAGAGGGTTTCAGCTCCGTGTTCAATCAGCAGAAAGTGAAACTCCTTTTCATTATTCATGTGCTGTAATTACCTGACGCTGCTGAGGAAATGTAGCTGCAGATGACTTTCTGATTAGTTGCTGCAATCAGTGGGTCAGAGTGGCAGCTCCACGCCTGACTTCACTACGTACACCTGCAGCCATTACTGACAACTTCTTCTTCTTCTTCTTCTTCTTGTGTTTACTGGATACAGGGTCTGATGCTGTGGAACTAAATATATGAGTATATAGCAGATATGTCTTTGTTTCCACTTGTAGAGACTGATGTGTTTTTCCTGATTATCTTTGTGGAGACATCTTGGTCGTCTTCTTCTACTCTTGACATTGAGGAGAACATGGAGGAGAACATACTACTTCCCCTACTCCTTGTCCTCCTCCTCCTTTTTCTAATGCTCAGGTCTTTTTTTAATCCATTGTCATGAGTTAACTCCCAGCATCCATACATTTGCTGTGACAACACCTTTCAGATGTGATTATGGTCATCAGATGAAGCTCTTCTCATGTCCTGAGTCTCTCGGAAGGATGAAGAGGATGAGGAGGATGAGGAGGACAAGGAGGATGAGGACTGATCGTCATGAATGTTGTTGTGAATAATGATGACTGTGAGACCTTGAGAGGACAGAGATGTGGAAACACAGTGAGATGTGAAGAGCTTCAACCGTCTCTTTGCTCTTTGTGTGACTCTGATCTGACGTTTCCTGCTTCATGAACTGGGCCACGTCCCACCAGGGATTCATATAAATTAAGATCAAACTCAGAATTCGCCCTTGAGCCTACATCCAGATGCAGTTATTGTTGAATCCTCGTGTTTTTTTCCTCTGCATACTGTTAAACCGACGCTCCTTTCCAGAGAGTAATTACAAGGACGTTTCTAATTTGGTTTCCTTCCAGGCTGCAGTAATCCGCCCTCGGTCCGACACAATCTCAGGTCTTTTCATTTGTGTTTGGAGGATGATGGAGTGCCGGCGCATGCAGGCTCTTCTCGTGGTTCTCTCTTTGCTTTTCAAGGTTACATGGATCAGAATAAATCAGTGAGAAGTAACAGCTGAGTTTTTATGTTTGCATTTATAATTCATCGTATCTGGAAATAGACGTCGGCAGCAGCACAGCTGTCCCTCTCAGCCCACTGAGACGGGGCTGGATCTGTAACTGCTGCCTTATCAGTCACAGATCTGGAGCCATCATGGCTGCCCTAGTTTGAGCTTCACGCATTCAGATACACAAAGAAAGTACAGTAGAAGATCCAGAGGATGAGTCTGTCAGCTCCATCTTTACGTGGTAGAACACTGACGTGATTAGGACAGAAAGACTTGAGCAGAGTATAACGGCAAGTACCAAGTGAGCATATAAGCTAACGGTTAGCATATAAAACTAAATGCAAAAGATAAAGGAGTGAAATAGAAGTAGACATTAATAGTAATAATAATAAAGCTAACTAGTTTGAATAGTTAATGCTAATTGTAGCAGGTTGGGGGGATGTGAACCTGTGACCTTACGGCTCCAAAGTTTCTTCTCCAACTACGACTCCCTGGTGGTAAAGAACCACTCAGACGCTAACCCAAAACTTTTGCATGACATCGCATGTCTTTGACTGGACATCGAAGGTGCTGTCCATTGTGCCACAGAGTCTGCTGAAACAAGACTGCTAGTTAGCCTCCTAGCTAAGAGTAGCTCATCCTAGCATCCTAGCCTCTCAGCTAACAGTAGCTCCTCCTAGCATCTCAGCCTCCCAGCTAACAGTAGCTCCTCCTAGCCTCCCAGCTAACAGCAGCTCTTCCTAGCTTCCCAGCTAACAGTAGCTCCTCCTAGCCTCCCAGCTAACAGTAGCTCCTCCTAGCCTCCCAGCTAACAGTAGCTCCTCCTAGCTTCCCAGCTAACAGTAGCTCCTCCTAGCCTCCCAGCTAACAGTAGCTCCTCCTAGCTTCCCAGCTAACAGTAGCTCCTCCTAGCCTCCCAGCTAACAGCAGCTCTTCCTAGCTTCCCAGCTAACAGTAGCTCCTCCTAGCCTCCCAGCTAACAGTAGCTCCTCCTAGCTTCCCAGCTAACAGTAGCTCCTCCTAGCTTCCCAGCTAACAGTAGCTCTTCCTAGCGTCCTATCCTCCCAGCCAATAGACTCAGAGACTCCTCAGATGTTCAGACTGATGTAATGTTGTTATTTAGCTGTAAACCTTCTCTAAACTCTGACAGCTGTTAAACAGATGTTGCTGAGGGGGGTGGTGTCCTCTGACAGGAGGTCCAGTTTTCTCTTTCTGTCAGATTTTCCTCTCGTGTCTTTTATGTCTTCCTTAAACTCCTCTCACCCCTCCTCCCGGCCGAGCCTCCCCCGACGCCTCCCACTCTGCCGACTGAGAAACTTATAGAGGTCAAGATCCTAATTTTAGCCCATCAGGACATTATTAAAATGTATGCGACGGTGGCGTCATCCCACGGCGTCAAGGACATCAGAGCGGTATCAGTGATGGAGGGAGAGGGCTCGGCTGCCTATCAGTCTGAGGACGATGCTTTCAGAGACGCCAGGGAGAAGATTACTTCACTGCACTTCTTAAGATAAAGGACTCGTCTCAGTATGACTCCATTTCCTGCTCTGACGATTGTTGAGTGATGGAGCCGAGGAAACAAAGCTGTCAACAAAAGAAAAAAATGAATTCTGACTCGACTGCTGATGCCTCTTTGAGATCTGGTCCATTTTCAGGCTGGTGATGCTGGAGTCTCCCAGCTTTGTGGTGGTGCATTAATACATGAAGTACTTTCTCTCTTCATCAGTGGTTATTTAGTCTCTTAAAGGATCACATGGTTTATTCAGTGTCTCTGTGTGATGCTACTTTAGAGATTGAGAGGAAATCAGGACAAGAAGATCTTTTAGTGTTCCTGAGACACAGGGAACATTTAGAGTCCTGCACAGTTGGCTCTGATTGGCTGATCAGCTCCAAGAACCACAACCTATCCAACAAAGGTTCAAAAAAGGCAACTGGACTTGGATGAGTGGTGAAACGTCTTCTGTGACTGATCAAAAAAAGATTAAATAAAATACCTTGCCTTTTTTGAACCTTTGTTGGATATACCATGACCTGGATGACTGAGAACCTTCACAGACAAGACCGAACTTGACCGAACTTGACCGAACCTTACCTGTATGTGATAACCTGCAGTTCCTCCATCGTCCACTAGAAGCTCCACCAGTGAGTCAGTCTCCATAAGCCTCCATGTCAAACAGACATGTTTCCATCCTGATACTAAAACTAATGTCTCACCTGTTTAAATTAGAATTAAGAATTAAGGTCACAAACCCAGGATGGAGGAGAGTTCATGCATCGTTCTAGACAGTCGGCGGTAGAACCGGAGATCTGCAGCATGAATGATATGAAGGGATGACTCAACACGGAGCAGAATCTCAGAGAAAGGTTTCAACATCTCATCAATAAGTGAGAGCAAAGGGAGGACGACCCACAGTTACTCTGCTCTTCCTCATAAAATCATGAAGTATTAATGCATTCCTTAAAGTTTGGCTCAACAGAGAATATATGTATGTATATGTATATTTATTCATGAAGTCAAGGTTTCTGGTCTTGATGCAGATTCTTTTCAAATAAACCACGTCTTCCTTTTATATTATTTAATCTTGGTGCTGCTGGTTTGGATTATTTGCTCAAGGATAAATACAATCCTGTTTTCCATCTGTTTATTTTCATAGTTAATTGACTTATGCGATTAGAAACCTACACACCACCTTCCTCGTCTCTCGGCCCTTTGTGATTGGTGTGAAGTTACATGTGTGGATCTATTTCTGGTGATCCGTGCTGCCTTTCTATTGGTCCCTGCAGAATTCCCTCTCCTTTGCCAGGGATTTTATTACCATATGTGAAGGCTTTTATGTTTGGGCAGCATTACACAACGTTTTGAGCTCTTTAAAGTGTCAGGTGATATCTTTGGTTTGTAGCTGAAGGTAGACATTTTCACCAGCCTCATCCCTGGTGTTCATCCTCATTATTTTTCTTGATGCCGACAGAATAAAGAACTCCTCTCTGATTAAAGTGCAGCACAGATGAGCAGACAAACACCGGCGTCCCGTTTGTTGCTGTCATGCCCCGGTGCCCGTGTGATTTGTGTGATTTGTGTGCGTTAGCGGCTAATGAATGAACCTGAGTGTGTTTTCTGTCTGTCAGGGTTCGATGCGTACTTCACGTCGCGCACTCTGGAGAACAACAGGAGGAACGTGTGGTTTGCTGAGTACTGGGAGGAGAACTTCAACTGCAAACTGATGAGCTCCTCTAAGAAAGACGAGAGCAGCAGGAAGTGCACAGGTAACCTTCGATTTAATGAAGTTATGGTTCCCAAACGCACCTTTAGATGGTTAAAACCTGTTATGATGTGGTTTTAGGGTAAAGGTTATAATTAGGTGATGGTTGGGATTGAGATAAGGGGTATAGAACACATGAAGTCAACAATAGAAGCAGAGTTTAATGTACGTTTCTAGAATCTTCAATAGATAAACCATCTCTAAAGAGTTTGGAACCCACAAATAATCCACGACTGTTCCTCCACACTTCCTGAAGAGAAACTGGGTCATGCAGCAACACGACGAGCCCAAGAACACAAGTGGTTCTACAGAAGAACAGTTAAAGAAGAACAATGAATGTTTAGGAACGGCCAAGTCAAAGTCCTGACCTTAATCCAATCGAAATGTTGTGGAAGGACCTGAAGCAGCAGTTGATGTGAGGAAACCCACCAACATCTCAGAACTGAAGTGGTTCTGTTCTGAGGAATGGGCTAAAATTCCTCCAAGCTGCTGTAGACCACTGATCAGCTGTTACCAGAAACATTACCTAAATATAATCAGCATGGAGTAAAAGGAGAGAATACAAATATACTCCATCATCAGTACTTTAACCTGAGAGAGTCCAGCTCTTCTCCTCTGATGAACACGTTCAGAGAACATTGAGTGTCTTTGTGTGAACGCTGTGTTTGCATCGTTACCACAGACTCTCTGTCAATACTGCAGTGTAATTAGAGGCCCAGTGTGATGGTGTGAACAGGCCTTGAACACTAATGAACCTGTTCAATTAAGAGCATCGACTGGAGCTGCACAGGAGCAGGAACACATCGTCTGGGTTTCTTTTCAGCCTCCTCTGGTCTGCCGCTCTGATTGATTGACACCTCGCGATACAAACTCCACAAACATTTAGATGAATTTCTTCGTGCCTCATTTACCGTCATCATTTCCATCTCTTTGTTCTCCTTTCATGGCTCTGACTTCCCTCCCCCCACCAGAGACTCCTCATGATCACGTCTTCTGAGGCTTGAGCAGCAACAAACCCACAACAACACAAACAATCGTTTTACTTTCAGATGCTGCTGGTTTGTGTCTTGGTAGCTCTGGTCGTACCACAGGAGGCGCGTCCTTTGTAGTTGTTCAGTGCTTCTTTGCTGTCACTTTGCTTTTTTATTGTAGTTGCTGTTTGTGATCACTTGGCATCGATTTGTGTTTCTTTTGTAGAAGTTCAGAGTTGACTCAGTGTTGTTGTTTGTGTCTTTTTGTGGTTTTCTGTCTTTGTAGTTGTTCAGCAGCCGTTGTGCGTGTCTTCATAGTGACTCTGTGTCTTTTAGTGGTTGTTTGGTGTCTGTTTATTACCTCTGGTCATTTGTGTGTTTTTGTGTCTTTGTAGTCACATGACATCTCTTTGCAGTGGTTGTACAGTGTAGTATTTAATGGTTGTGTGTCTTTCGCATTGTCCAGTGTCTTTCTACTCTCATTTTGCGTCTCTTTGTGGTTGTCTTGTCCCTTTCCACTCACTTTGTGTCAGTTTGTTTTAATTGTCTTCATCTTTGTTGCTGCTCTGCATCTTATTGTGTCTCTTCTTATTGGCTCTGGTCTTTTTATTGATTTGCTTTGTGTCTTTGCTGCTTCTTTGTGTCATTGTGTGTCTTCAGGAGTCATTTTGTGTCTCTTCGTAGAGACGTGGTGTCTTGTTTTGGTTGTTTTTGTCTCTTTTCCTTCATTGTGTTGTTGTACAGTGTAGTATTTAGGGGTTGTGTGTCTTTCAGATTGTTGTGTGTCTCTGTAAACTCCTGTTTAGTAACTGATCTGATAATTAAAGGTGTGGTCAGCTATAAATAATAAAGCCCCTGAAGGTATTTAAACATGTCGTCTTTCTTGTATCTGTTGCTGAAGCTGAGTCTGTCTTGTGGGACGTTTGGTTTTGGACAGGAGACCGTCACTGATTCTTCTTTGGTCAGAGTTTCCTGTAAGCCGTGAATAAAACATGGAGGCGTGTCCCCACGGTTCAAACCCCTGATACTACTCCATCCTCACAAACAAACACAAGCTGGAGGACGGACGAGTGTCCATGTGTCCAAACGTCACTGGGCTGTAGACTTGATTCCTGCAGCCTGTGAACCTGGGACACCTGTCTCATCGTTTCTTTATCCAGACAGCATGGACAGGTCAAGCACCTCAGGACGGATGGCCGCTGCAGGACGTTTAAAGAAATCCACTCTCGTCTAGAATCCTCCTGTTGAAGCGTCCTGCAGTATCTGAACAGCTGTCCATGTCTTCGTGTATGATCAGTGGTAGGGTACAGTTGGTGTCATGTATCAGGCCACACATCATGCTGCTGTAATGAAGCAGCGTTGGGTTTGTGTCGCGGAGCTTTATCTCTGTCTGCTTTAAATCAGCCATTAGTCACACTGGGGGGCTTTATCTGGCTCCATGGCAGCGACGTTATCTGTTTGAAAAGATGAAAGTAATTCTGTTTTCCAGTCTGGAACGTATAATTGTGTTTATCACATCAGCTGTCAGGGATTAAGAACTCACATATACAATTATTACCATAGAGGGTGTGACGGCTGTAATCCAGGCTGCAGGCGGCTGTGTACACAGTGACACTCCAGGATTTAGTCTTCACCCGTCTGCTCACGTTCACTTTCTGACCACCAGAAGACAACGAAGTGAAAAAGTCACAGTGAAACATTTATCCACCAAGAGAGAGGCCTGTCTTCATTTATCACACGTTTTAATTCATCAAACATAAGAAGACTTTTATTATTATTATTTTACGTCATTTCTGTTTTAATGTTTTACTAAACAGATCAGAAACACGGAGGCTGTACAGTAGGAAAATGAATGCATGGAGGACCCCAGCAGCCTGGGCCTATAGCAGCTAACAGCAGCTAGAAGCCGCTAACAGCAGCTAACAGCAGCTAGAAGCAGCTAACAGCAGCTAGCAGCAGCTAGAAGCAGCTAGAAGCAGCTAACAGCAGCTAACAGCAGCTAGCAGCAGCTAGAAGCAGCTAACAGCAGCTAACAGCAGCTAACAGCAGCTAGAAGCAGCTAGAAGCAGCTAACAGCAGCTAGCAGCAGCTAGCAGCAGCTAGAAGCAGCTAACAGCAGCTAATAGCAGCTAGAAGCAGCTAACAGCAGCTAACAGCAGCTAGAAGCAGCTAGCAACAGCTAGAAGCAGCTAGCAACAGCTAGAAGCAGCTAGCAACAGCTAGAAGCAGCTAACAGCAGCTAGAAGCAGCTAACAGCAGCTAACAGCAGCTAGAAGCAGCTAGCAGCAGCTAGAAGCAGCTAACAGCAGCTAGCGGCAGCTAGAGGCAGCTAGCGGCAGCTAGCAGGGTTTTATCCTACATTTAAAGTCCATGTTCATGTTTCCTTTTTAGTGACTGATTATTTTTTTAATTAGAGGCGTTGCTCAGGATCCTCCTCCCTCTGACATGTGACGGTTTTATCATGACGACCTCAAACATAATGTCACTGCAACAACTGGGGCAATTATTGTGTTATTAACCCATTTACCTAAAAGAGGAGCAGCGTTACAGAGCGACATCAGATGATTCTGTCCTGAAGCCACAGAGCTCCTCTACACGAGGAATGACTTCAGATCAGCTCCTGAATACTGAGGACGCTGGGTGATGCCTTCAGGGCCTGACAGCCTGATTCTGCTTCATTAATAGAGATCATGATACCTGACTGAGATGAGCTGGGGTCAGACGGGGTCACATTCTACATCTACGTAATGATTCACATGAAGACACTGAGCTGTCCAGCTGGTATTAGAGGCCGTGAACTCACCACAGATGTTGGACCAGAAGGTTGACTCTCGTCCTACCAGGTTCTGTTTCTCTATTAATACCTGGTTGTGGTTTAGTATAAATACTGGTGCGTTTACTTCCCTCTGAGAAAGACCTGTGTTGTGACCTGTGTGCAGCGTTGGGACGTTGACACACATTAACACTAACCCTAACCCATGAGTCTGGACTGACGTCGTCTCATCGTCTTCATGTCTTCAGACGTCCTCATCATCATCTGACCTGTCTCTATTCTGATGCTCCCTCCATCTCTTTGTCTCTCAGGTCAGGAACGAATAGGCATCGACTCCAAGTACGAGCAGGAGGGTAAGGTCCAGTTTGTGATCGATGCGGTCTACGCCATGGCCCACGCCCTCCACAACATGCAGCGGGACCTGTGTCCGGAGAACTCTGGCATCTGCCCCGACATGGACCTGGCCGGAGGGAAGAAGCTGCTCAAGTACATCCGCAGCGTCAGCTTCAACGGTGAGTGGACATGGACATCAGAGATGATCCAGGACGACTGAGTGTTTAAATAATAATAATAATAATTAGATTGATCAGTCATGAAGTCAGTTAGTGATGAAGCGTTTCCTTTACGTCCAGTCAGAGCTGTGGAGCTGCTCTCTGCTGGGAGCTTTTTTTTAAAGCTTCTTTTATTGTCCAGTCAAACAAGAGACAAACCTTAAAACAAACACAGACAGAGACAATAAGACCAAAAGGACACAAGACAACAATAAAACAATGTTTGTTCTTGTGTCTGCTTGGAGTTAAAACACCTTTCTATAAAAATGTTAAATGAAACCAGAGTCATGAGTAAAAGGAGACAGAAGACATGAATTAAGATTAGAAGAGTAATTATTACCTCTTTAAATGGTCGGAGGAGTTCGGTGATTATAAAAAATGATATTATTCAATTTTCTGAATGAGCTATTTGCAGTTTAACGTGTGGAATTCATCATATTAATCT
>JASGAT010395789.1:0-11047 GCA_030220025.1 Chelon auratus
AGAGCTAAGATTCTTTAGGAATAGCTTTTATCTTTACTAGGAGCTACTCCTAACTTTGAGAGGGAAACGTCATGATTCTAAGAATTTTCTTAGAATTTGGCCACGAGGAGCAACTCTTAGCGCTAAGAATCTTTAGGAATACGGGCCCAGGATTATTTTACTGTGCATGGTTCAGTCCACTAGTTTTACTTTTACTACACCAGATTTAAGTTGATTCAAGTTTTGTTTATTGTCACTTCCACAATATGTTCATAAAAAACAGGTGTGAGATATTGTTTCTCCTGTGCCCATTGTGCTACATATTGTACACAATAACTACTACATCTGCAACTACTGCTGCACTACTGCAACATGTTACAACTAAACAGAAGATCAACAAAATCTGGAACTTTTAACCAACCAGTGAATGTCCACTGTTATCAGTACACAGGATAGCAGGAAGTAAAATGTACAGTGTACAGGCTAACTGTAGGCACAAGATTTCACTAGAGTATTCAGCCTTCTTGACAGCCTTCTTGACTGCTACTCACTCTGTGATACCTTTTAATTCTGTAATTCTGTGTGCAATAATTAATTAGTATCTGCTCTGATCCTGTGTGCTACTGTTCTGTCCACTGTGGGATCAATAATGGATGATCTTATCTAAAATTAACTGAAGAAGATCACTCTGACGTTCTTTCAGCTGAAACTGACTTTACAGACAGAGATTCCCCTGAGTATGAGACATAAACTAGAGAGCATATTGTTATGGGATGTTGAACTCAAACAGCTTCATGTCAGGATAAAGGTCAGCCGTTCCCTGCAGAAGTACTTTGAACAGCTGCTTATCATGAACAACTGCTTTACTGGAACATTTATCATTCTCCAACGTTCAAGGCAAGGTTATAATAGTTTTGGATTTTTCATTTCAGTTTAGTTTCATTGCACTTTTTCCCCTCCAATTCAGTTAGTTTTAATTAGTTTTTAGTGTGGGTTTGCTAGCTTTTATTAGTTTTTATATTTTCAAAAATTCTTAGTTTTAGTTTAGTTTTTATTAGTTTTAGTATTAGTTTTAGTTTTTTCACACTTTGGTTTATTTGTCAGGTGCACGATTCAAATAGGTCAGAGTGAGTATAGTAAAATTCAACAAAATATACATTTAAAAAATGAGGGTGACTGACTTTTTATTTTGGGTGAACTATTCCTTTAATCCTTCTCTTTCGGGGAGTGGCGGCGGCAGACTCACAGAGGCTAGCTTCTTTTGGTACTCGACATTAGCCGTCTTGTGCGAGCTTCTTAAACGGACTTTGAGATTAAAAGAGTAAAGCTGCCAGAGCAGAATAAATCGATCATGAATCCAACCAGTTGAGGCTGATAATTAAATTGACAGAGACGAGAACGAAAGGAATTATATCTATAATTTCAGTTCGTTTTAGTTCATTTTCTAACCACGCAATACAGTTTCAGTTAGTTATCGTTTTTTTCTTTTCATTTTCGTTTTTTGGTTCAAAGGCACAACACAACTGTTCTAAGAGCCTCCATAAGCACAAACTGAGAATGAAATGTCTATGATTTCAGATGTTTATGATTTCTGAGTTGACAGAAACTTCTACTCTAGTCATTCACCAGCAAAACCATCTCCCCCACCTCTCTGCAGTCTTCAGCATCTTAGACCTGAAAATGTGGTCTCCAAGGACCATGCTGAACTCCCATTGTTGGACGATGAAGCCGTCGTAACAGCAGGTATGTTATTACTGTGTCACCTTGAGTTGAAACTGGAACTCAGTTGAGATGTTGAAACGGTTCACAGATAGTCGGATTGTTTCTTTCTGACTAAAATTAAATGTTCCAACAAAGATTCCAAAAACGAGAGACATCCAGTTAGTATTCATTAGTAAATTCAGGGATGGGTGGGATGAAAGAGTCACAGGGGATGGGTCGAAAATGGTCGAGAGGATGGGATGAAAAGGGTCAAAGGGATGAGATGAAAACAGTCAGAAGATATTGGATGAAAATGCTTTAGGGATTGGATGAAAAGGGTTGGAGTGGATGGGATTAAAAGGGTAAATAGGTCAAGGGGATGGGAGGAAAATGATTAAAGAGGATGGGATGAAAAGGGTTGAGGGTATAGAATGAAAAGGGTCAAGGGTATATGATGAAAAGGGTGGGGGGATGGAACAAAAAAGCTTGAGGTATGGGATGAAAAGGGTGGGGGATGGAACGAAAAGGCTTGAGGGTATCGGATGAAAATGGTTGAGGGGATGTGATGAAAACTGTCAGAAGAGATGGGATGAAAGAATGGGATGGGATGACAAGGATCAAGATCCTGAGAGGATGGGATGAAAAGTGTCGGAGTAAAAGGGGGATGGGATGAAAATTGGTTACAAATCAAGTGAAGACATGAAAGGGGCAGAATGTGTAGACTGATGATGGTAGAGGAACCCAGGGAGTGAGGCTCAGTGTGGGCATATCTCAGGATGCTTCAGATCCACCCAAAAGAGTTTCAAAGTGATTCCGTCTAAGCCAAGCAACAGCTCTAACCACATTTAGATATCTGAAGACTTCATGTGGCAGGTAAGACTGTGGGATCTCTACATAGAATAGAAGAAATATAACTTCTCTGAAATTTGCAGAATGTCTGAGATGCACATGTCCTTGTTCCTGTAGAGGGGTTGGTGGCTGGCATGTGGATTGAGTTGGTGAAAAGGGTGCCGATAGAAGTTCTTACACAGCTCCTCGAGGCCCTCGTAACAGACGGTGTCTTGACTGAGTTGGAGAAAGAATCAATATCTGAGAAGAACCCAGTCAGAGCAGACAAGGTACGCCATTTCATTGACAATGTAAAGAAAAAGGGAGAGAAGGCCTGCAGGAGGATGATCCAACGTCTTCAGGCCATAGATCCTGCTCTTTCCTCTCAGCTGGGTTTGTCCTCTGATCAAGCTGCTCAGAAAGGTGAGTATGGGGCCATGTGTTTTTTGGTGATGTATGCATTAATGTTTGCTTGAGCTCAGAGGGAGGAAAGCTCAACTAACATCCATCTGTAACCGTATGATTGGTCTTTAGTGTGTTCAATATGTTGAATCCTTAACTTGATGCTGAGATGACTTCAACATTCTCTCTTCTCTTTAAAGCTGAATTCCTTCAATCTTTTGTGTTTTTATTCCTTAAAATATATCACATTTGGTTGTACCTGTAACTCAGAAGAAGATCTGACCAGATGTGAGGACACGTTTATTTATATATGCAAATTATTCCAAAGGGTCCAGTTAGTCTTTCTTGATGCTGTATACAGTAAACTGTTGTACAACACATCCGATGGCCTGATTATCTGTTATCTATATCATTCAGATACTCTTGACAGGTGTCGACATAAACTTAAATCTACTCTGAAGGAGAGGTTCCAGTGTGTTTTAGAGGGGATTGCTAAAGCAGGAAAGTCAACCCTTCTGAATGAGATCTACACAGAGCTCTACATCACAGAGGGAGGGACTGCAGAGGTCAATGATGAACATGAGGTCAGACAGATTGAAACAGCATCCAAAAAAACAGACAGACCAGAAACAACCATCCGGCAAGAAGACCTCTTTAAAGCCTCACCCGGAAGACATGGACCAGTCAGAAGAGTGATAACTAAGGGAGTGGCTGGCATTGGGAAAACAGTCTTAACACAGAAGTTCACGCTGGACTGGGCTGAAGACAAAGCCAATCAGGACATCCACTTCACATTTCCATTACCTTTCAGAGAGCTGAATGTGTTCAAAGAAAGAAAGTTTAGCTTGGTGGAACTTGTTCATCACTTCTTTACTGAAAACAAAGAAGCAGGAATTTGCAGCTTTGAAGATTTCAAAGTTGTGTTCATCTTTGATGGTCTGGATGAGTGTCGACTTCCTCTGGACTTCCACAACACTGAGATCCTGACTGATGTTACAGAGTCCACCTCAGTGGATGTGTTGCTGACAAACCTCATCAGGGGGAAACTGCTTCCCTCTGCTCACGTCTGGATAACCACACGACCTGCAGCAGCCAATCAGGTCCTTTGTGACTCTGTTGACATGGTGACAGAGGTCAGAGGGTTCACTGACCTCCAGAAGGAGGAGTATTTCAGGAAGAGATTCAGGGATGAGGAGCAGGCCAGTAGGATAATCTCCCACATCAAGACATCACAGAGCCTCCACATCATGTGCCACATCCCAGTCTTCTGCTGGATCACTGCTCGAGTTCTGGAGGATGAGCTGAAAGCCAGATCAGGAGGAGAGCTGCCCAAGACCCTGACTGAGATGTACATCCACTTTCTGGTGGTTCAGGCCAAAGTGAAGATGGTCAAGTATAACGGAGGAGCTGAGAAAGATCCACACTGGAATAAAAAGAGCAGGAAGATGATTGAGTCTCTGGGAAAACTGGCTTTTGAGCAGCTGCAGAAAGGAAACCTGATCTTCTATGAATCAGACCTGGAAGACTGTGGCATCAATATCAGAACAGCCTCAGTGTACTCGGGAGTGTTCACACAGATCTTTAAAGAGGAGAAAGGGATGTACTTAAATGAGGTATTCAGTTTCATCCATCTGAGCGTTCAGGAGTTTCTGGCTGCTCTTCATGTCCATCAGACCTTCATCAACTCTGCTGTCAACCTGATGGAAGAGAAAAAAACATCTCTGTTGCCTAAATTCTTTCAAGGTAAATCTGACGTAAAACATTTCTACCAGAGTGCAGTGGAAAAGGCCTTACAAAGTCCAAATGGACACCTGGACTTGGTTCTCCGCTTCCTCCTGGGTCTTTCACTGGAGACCAATCAGACTGTTCTACGATGTCTGCTGCCACAGACAGGAATTAGCTCACAGACCAATCAGGACACAGTCAAGTACATCAAGAAGAAGATCAGAGAGAAACTGTGTGCAGAGAGAAGCATCAATCTGTTCTATTGTCTGAATGAAATGAATGATGGTTCTTTAGTGGAGGAGATCCAACGGTCCCTGAGATCAGGAAGTCTCTCCACTGATAAACTGTCTCCTACTCAGTGGTCAGCTCTGGGCTTCATCTTACTGTCATCAGAAGACGATCTGGAAGAGTTTAACCTGAAGAAATACTCTGCTTCAGAGGAGGCTCTTCGTAGGCTGCTGCCAGTAGTCAAAGCCTCCAACAAAGCTCTGTAAGTGCATCATCAATAAATATACAGCAGCCTGTATAGAGCTTCTTTCAAGTTGCTTTTAAATTTTTTTCTGTCATTATCTTTTCAGACTGAGTAACTGTAACCTCTCAAAGAGAAGCTGTGAAGTTCTGTCTTCAGTTCTCAGCTCCCAGTCCTCTAATCTTAAACATCTGGACCTGAGTGGAAACAACCTGGAGGATTCAGGAGTGAAGCTGCTGTCCGTTGGACTGGAGAGTCTAAACTGTAGACTGGAGACTCTGGGGTCAGTTTGCATTTATTTTCTTATCAGGCTTCTGAAGAATGGAAGTTCAATTTAGATCAGTTCTCTTGTCAGGACTGTCAGATAGAAAAGGAGCCCAAACAGTTTAAATGCAGGAGCATCATGTTCTTGAACATCGTCAGTATCTCCTCAGTCATCAATGGTGGGTCTGATCACACATTAATTAGTTCTTGGTATCACTAATGATTCCTTCTGTCTATATTCTTTGTGGAGAAATCCATTCATAGTCTTATTCCAACAGGGCTGGATGGAGGACAGTATCCACAGTTTTGTTCTGTGGATGAACGATTGTAAAGATTGAAGACTAAACTCACATCTTTTATTCTTTGTTCAGATTGAGTTCCTGCAGTTTGACAGAGATCGGCTGCGGTCCTCTGGTCTCAGCTCTGAAGTCCAACCCTTCCCATCTGAAACATCTGGACCTGAGTACCAACAAGCTGAAGGATTCAGGAGTGAAGCAGCTGTGTGGTTTTCTGGAGAGTCCAGATTGTAGACTGGAGACTCTGATGTCAGTTCACTGACTGTTACTCTTGTAGTAACTGAACTGAAGCTAATTCTTGTTCATCCAGAATTGTCCTCCATGAATCTGTAAATGTCATTTAGTTCAAGATGTGTGTTTGTAGCAGAAACTGTAGAAAATATGCACTATTAGTCGTTAAAACTTAAAGGCTGTTAGGACATTTAAACACACATTTAAAACCTGAACACATCATTTGTTTCATCTTTTATTCTTTATCCAGATTGTGGAGCTGCAGTTTGACAGAAATCAGTTGTGATTATCTGGTCTCAGCTCTGAAGTCCAACCCCTATTACCTAAAACATCTGTCCCTGACTGGAAATGACCTGAAGGATTCAGGAGTGAATCAGCTGTGTGGTTTTCTGGAGAGTTCAGACTGTAGACTGGAGACTCTGGAGTGAGTTCACTGTCTGTTATTGTTGTAGATGTGATATGTTTAACTGATACTGTCTGGTGAGGTGAGCAGCATCTTATTGATCTGTGTTGACATGAATAGTTGTCTAAATGTTGTGCTGACATTTGGATGATGGCCATATAAGGCTGACATGATGAAGATCCACAATAACACAAGGACAAAGTCACCCTGCTCATTTTAGAGGATAGTTCATTGATCAGGAGACATTTCAAATGATTTCAATCATTTCATCTTTTATTCCTTACTCAGATTGATGAGCTGCAGCTTGTCAGAGATCAGCTGCGATCCTCTGGTCTCAGCTCTGAAGTCCAATCCCTCCCATCTGAAACATCTGGACCTAAGTACCAACAAGCTGAAAGATTCAGGAGTGAAGCAGCTGTGTGGTTCTCTGGAGAGTCCAGACTGTAGACTGGAGACTCTGATGTCAGTTTACTGTCTTTTAATATGGCAGATCTGATATGTTGAATCAACAACTGAGTCTAATTCATGTTCATCCAGAACTTTCCTCCATAAATCTGTAAATGGCCTTTAATTCAAGATGAGTGTTTATAGCAGATACTGTATAAAACGTCAACTATTAGTTGTTGAAGTCATTGATTTTTTTTTATTAGAGCTGGGGAGTCACATTTGCTTCCGGAAGTTCCTCTGAACTCATACTTGTTTCAACTGATGATCTGACTGATCATCATTTCATCTTTTTTCTTCATTCAGATTGATGAGCTGCAGGTTGTCAGAGATCAGCTGTGATTTTCTGGTCTCAGCTCTGAAGTCCAACCCCTCCAATCTAAAACATCTGGATCTGAGTCTCAACAACCTGACGGATACAGGAGTGAAGCAACTGTGTGGTTTTCTGGAGAGTCCAGACTGTAGACTGGAGACTCTGGAGTGAGTTCATTGTCTTTCAGTAACTGAACTGAAGCTAATTCATGTTCATCTGGAACTTCCCTCCATAAATCTGTAAATAGTTCAAGACAAGTGTAGCAGAAACTGTAGAAAATGCCACTGTAAGGTAGTTTTTCAAGTCAGTGAAACTTAAATGCTGTTAGAACACAGTTAATGTTGAGCTGGACATTTTAAACCTGAATACATTTGACCGATGTTCAATCATTTCATCTTTGATTCTTTATCCAGATTGTGGAACAGCAGTTTGTCAAAGATCAGCTGTGATTATCTGGTCTCAGCTCTAAAGTCCAACCCCTCCCATCTGAAACATCTAATCCTGAGTAGAAACGATCTGAAGGATTCAGGAGTGAAGCATCTGTGTGGCTTTCTGGAGAGTCGAGGCTGTAGACTGGAGACTCTGGAGTGAGTTCACCGTCTTTTAGTTTTGTTGTGAAACTGAACTGAAGCTAATTCTTCCCCCCATAAATCTGTAAATGTCATTTGATTCTAGACAAGTTTTTGCAGCAGAAACTATAGAACTATAGACCTAAAGAATGTTCACTGAGTCACATCTGGATCCACAACTGACTGATCATCAATCATTTAATCTTTTATTCTTTATTTAGATTGAGTCGCTGCAGTTTGTCAAAGATCAGCTGTGATTCTTTGGTCTCAGCTCTGAAGTCCAACCCCTCCCATCTGAAACATCTGGACCTGACCTTCAACAATATGAAGGATTCAGATGTAAAGAAGATTCTTGATCTTAAGAAGAGTCCAGACTACAAACTAGAGACTGTGAGGTCAGTAGAGGGTTCCAGTCATTCCATGCTGCTTTCATCAGTATTGTCCTAAACACAATTAGTATCAAAGATCCAGTGTTTCCTGTAAACCTGCATCTTCTCAGTGAAAGCTGTGAGAGGAGAATGAATACAGGCTTCAGGAATGGACAGAACAACAGATATAGAGAGAGACAGCAGTCAGCCATTTAGATGAGCCAGAAGCTTTTTGTGATCATGTGTTTGAGTTCATGTAAAGACGGCTGTTGATGATAGATGGTAGTGATAATTCATCAAACCTGCTCTTATTTCAACACTAAACAACTGATCACAGCTCTGAGATCAGTCTGACTGAATCCTGCACATCACAGAACCAACATTACATTTGGTAACTGTAAGGCAGTGGTCTATTTCTGCCTGTAAGTGGTGCCACTCTGTCACTCATTAAATATAGTGCTCAGTTTGTTCGCTCCCGGGACACAGTAGTTCTAGAGCACACTGTTCATAAGATGCCGCTTGGACTTCAGTGTGATCTCTGGAAGCTAAGCAGTGTTAATGCCACACTACTTAAGTACTTTAATACTTATGTATTAAAACCACTCATAAAGTTAATATGTTTATTTGGGTTGTCTAGTAAGACGTTTAAACACAATTCTGTACAAACTTGAGCATTGAGCACTTCCTGTTTGTAATGTTGGCTACCTTCTTGCAGTGGTTGAAGAATTAGATGTTTTTCCTTGTGATGAACACAGTGCGGTATTTCCAATTGGTGCTGTATCTTTATGTTAAGAGCACTGATTTTTTTTTAGTTGTGAAAATAATGAGATTTTTCTCTCATTACTCTGGAAGGGTCCCGCTGCCAGGAACCACTGTGTATAACAGCCAAAGCTTGGATGTCATGTAATAAAGGGTTGTTAAGGGTCTCACATAACATCTACATCAAGAAACACAATGCAGAGTACTGGTGTGGTTGGAGTGACCCCGGAGACTGATCGTGTTCCATCTCTGATGCTGTGACTGTGGCTCTTTGAGGCAGATGCAGAGGGACTTGCATCCAGTTATTATCAGTGGCTCTGAGGTGGAAAGAGTGGATACTTTCAAATATTTGTGAGTGACCATCTCACAGGACCTGTCATGGACTCAGCACCTGAACACTATAATGAAGAAAGCCAGAGACCTCAGACACCTCAGAGACTTTAAGCTCCCTCTCAGGGTGCTTAGGAACTTTTACACCCGCACCATAGAGAGCATCTTGTGTGGCAGCATCACCACCTGGATGGGAAATTGCACCAGGCAGGACTTGGTGGTCCTCAAAAGACTGAGAGACTGGAGAAGGGTTTCTATCCCCATCCCATCCGTCTGCTCAACTCTGAACCTTAACTGAACCTAAATACCACTGCACTACTGCACTTTAGTCACATAGCTCTTTTCAAATAATGTAAATGTATGTATATACGAGCTACGCCCTCTAAGTTTACATTTTAAGTTTACAGTCACTATTTTATTTTTCTCAGTTTTACATTTATACTTATAACAATATTGTTTACCTTGTGTGCTATGTGCAATTATTACTGTTTTAGTGTATTACTTTTTTACTACTGGGTACAAATATACATTTCACTGTGCATTGTACTATATACAGTATATCTATCTCTGTCTATATCTTATCTTTGTCTCTTGTCTGCTCAAGGCATCAGTGAACCCACCCCAATGCAGTGGGCTTGCACACAGAGACCCCAACTCCTAACCTCTCCTCAGGTACCTCCCTCACAAGCTGTCTTCCCCCACTCCCAACACCCCACTTACAGTGAGGCCATATGAATCCACATGTTACCTCTGTCATGCCCCCCACTTGACACCAAGTGGCTTCTGAGCACATAGCCATGATTCACACCCCTGCCCTGTTACATCTAAAGACACTAACCTTGAATACTTATGTTAGCATGCATGCTGGCATAAGGACCCCAAAATATGCACCCTGACCTCCATCTGCAACAATGCCCATGTACCTACACTGGTCTGTGGGCCCATCAAGAATGCCTATCAGGGCCCTTGGCAATCAAAGCTATCGAACCGATGTGGCCAGTGCAGCACCATCAGGTGAGGAATGTCTTCATAGCCATGTTGACAGTGAAATGCTTATAGATAATTGGATTCGCAGCATGCAAACATGCAGTACCTCTTGGATGCAGTCAAACTGCCTGCCCATCTTCATTTTTCCAATGCGACACTTGAGTGGTGAGGCCAGGAACCTGGACCTGAATATCCCTGCTCCTTTGAACAATTGGCTGATTTTTATCAGCAGACAGAGTGTATCCATAGGCCAGGAGAGTCTACTTCCTCGTACGCCATTGCATCAGAAGCACTGCCGCATAAAATAGAAGAGAGTTAAAGATAGGGCAGGCCCTTCCCCAGATGAGACAGTAAACTCACATAACATTATTTAAGAAAGCTTACTGATACGGTCATATATTCAAGAATTGCACTGACGTTTACGTGAATTGCAGGTTGAGCTGAGAAACCTGGCAAGAGACCAAAAACGTTCCAGCCCCTGGGTAGAGCTAAGAAATCACTTTCCCAGGTGCATGTCACATCAGAGAGCAGTCCCAATGTGAAAGCCAATTCTGTATTCGCTTTGCGGCCCTCTATTGGCTGTAACTTTGCTTTGTCGGGTAGCGTTTTTGTAGTTCTAAAAAGACTACAAATTTGACCTGCTTTACGGCAACGCAGCTACAAAAGCCGGTAGGTTGAGGCTCAAATCAGTGAGAGAGTGAATCAGATCAGTGAGAGAACACTCAGCAGGTGTGTGGAAGATACCAGCTTCATGACAGAGCCTGCAAAGAAAAGGAGAAGTGTACTGTCCGATGAGGCGAAGAAAAGAAAACGAAAGCATGATAAAGAAAGAGCTAAAACGAGAGTGAATATCGGACCGGCTCATACTCGTTGGCGACTTGGCTTTGCTGCTGCTGGACTTGTAAGTAATACCGGTAATCTTAGCTAAGGCGTTAGCTATTGTGCTAATATATATGTAACTATCGCTATGGCTCATGTT
>JASGAT010395791.1:0-26964 GCA_030220025.1 Chelon auratus
TAAAACCACTACACTCAGCAAGAATTTATGTGTAACAACCCTTTAACCATTTTCCTTGATGAAAAGGATATTTGTTGATTTGGTTGATGGGCACACCTGTTTTATCAAACTTTACTTCAGTTATACATTTCCTTCACGTCCTTCTTACTGCTTTCCATACAAATAGGATGTACGAGCGTTCAGATGCAGCTGGCCAGTTAAATACTGTGATTTATGAACAATGGGGCACATTTGCAATTGTTGCTTGTCGCCTTTGTCAGCGGGAACAGGACATGTCTCCTTGCTTCTGACATGGGTGTAAACATTTGCATATTAAGCATCTCTGAGCAGATGTGCTAAATGGCAGCAGCAGAGAAGAAACCATCTTTCATGCTGAGAGGCATGACATGTGCTGTCTACGCGGTTTATGTCTCCGAAACACTACCTGAAAAGTACAGAATTTTTTGATGTATTTTCTTAAATGGCCGACGAAGTGTTCACTCCCTTCTGGTTGTTTATGCACATTTTCAGTTTGCACGTGAAAGAAACATGCTAGGAAAAAAAAGGCCAAATGTGCATGTGACTTAGACTGGTTCTTTTGCTCTATTAGACAAACGATAGTAGCCAAAACATCAGCTCTGTGTGAAGCCAGGGGGAAAGGGTTACGCTTCTCAAGGTAAATGCCTTATCTCTGTCATGGGTCACCCTTTCAATTCTGCAGTGGTTTAATGGTGTCCGGATCCCTGAACCAGCTGTTTATCTTGAAATCAACTCCTTGCGGTGGGTAGGAATAGGCGTTAATCTGCATTTTCTTTTGGCGGCTTTGGTTTAAACATTTTGACGGTAACCATACTCCTTGCATCCAGTGGTATCAGTCAGTCTCTTGGGGAATGATAGTCAGTGTGACGTCCCCGTCCTTACGTCTCACCACCACAGAGAGTTCAGTGCCACTTTTGACAGCGTCACTCACTTCCTGCGTGGTGTGGACGGACCGCCCGTTGACGCCAATGATGACGTCGTGATCGATCATGCCAGCGCTGCGGAGAAAACAACACCATCTGTCAGTCACACATAAAGCCTTAGTAAAACAGACCCCAGCTGAGTACATGTAACGCCCTTAGGAAAACATCACTGACGTTTTAGACAAGCCTGTTCCTGTGTCCGTTAACTCCCCCTCAAAGTTAAAAAGCATTTTGGCTTTGGCTGATACGTGCAACAGTGGTCTTTATCAGGTTGATTACAACACATGCACAATCTTCCAGGGCTGCAAAGAATAGTATCGCAGACAATTCAGCATGTCAGGGTAAGCTGACAGGCTCTGGTGTACTGCTTGTACATGAGACTACTGCTTTGTGCTGTTCAAAGCTTCAGGCTTCAATGTCATGGAAGGCAGCGTCAGACTATTAAGAATAGGAAGACTAAAGAAAGACAGAGAGAGAACGAGAGATCCTGTCTTTACCACGAGAAAGATGTCAGTGCTTTGCCTGCGGGAAGCGCAAGTATAATGAGCGAGCGGACCACAGTTCAATCTACAGCCTTGAGAACTGCAGGGATGCTCTTATTCCGCTGCTCGGAAAATATCCAGAGGCCCCCAAACGCCAGTTCACAGCACTGCTGTTGCAGTTCGTAAAACCTAGTGCATAAACAAGCTCTGACTGTGCATCATTAGCTTCAGGTAAAGCTTTTTAATAAAAGCAAGACTCACTGGTGTCGCATCTTTCCTCAAAAACCAACATTTAATCTTTAAATATTTTTTAAACATTTTAGAATGAAATTGTGGACCTGTCTGCAACAGTGGGTATACAATACAGTGTAGACAACTGAGAATTAGCAAACAAACTGATATTTAAATATTAAACTTGCTAATATTCTTATAATAATGGATCAAATGAATAGTGTAGTTATTCTTAGATGAACCCTCAGAAAAGTAGCACCCAGCAGTGTACTTTCTCTCACTTCTACGTAGCATTTTAGTGTCTTTTAGAGCACTTATTTTGTTTTCATTGACTCTGTTCACAGCCACAGGCATCTGATTTTGAACTAATCACTGCTTGCCAGGTGGTGTGCAGTGTCTGTGTCAGACCTTTCTTGCTGTTTATAGCTGCCTCCTGTGGCTCAAAATCTTAAGGGGCATACACCAAGGAAGAGACATGTGTGATACAGTGACAGGTGGACAGGTGGGCAGGTATGAAGTTAAACTAATCTCAACTTTGAGGCAACACAACCATTGAGAGGCTGTGATACAGTTGATGGATCATGGCGGTGTTGGAGGTATTTTCATCAAAGAGGCAAGAGAAGCTAGTTCCCCCTAGACACTTCAATATCTTTATCTTTATCTTCTGGTTCCACTAGGTAGGCTTTGGGGTGGGAAGTGTACGAAAGGGTAACATATGCAAACAGAAACGGGAACGTCCACAAATGACCAACTGTCGGCTACGAAGCCACGGCGAGAGTGACAAATTAAGTGCTCCATTGTAACCCTTCGGAGAAAATTTGGAGCAAACTCTTTCACATCACACACACAGTACAGTAGTCTATTCACTGTAAATAGAATAAACCTTAAAGGGAAGGTCTTCCTGTATATGGACACTACAAGGCCCTTCAAACGACATAAATGTTATATCAGGCTCACTGAAATGTTCTTTTAATAACAAGCAAAAGAGAGTGAAATGTGATTCTCACCTGGATGCAGCTGTTCCCGACATTACCTCGTAGATATAAACCCCTGAGCTCACATCTGGAAATTCATCATTGCGTTCCTTGAGATCATGGATCAAACTGGACACAGAAAATGAACACTAATTATTACAGGAAAGTAGAAATAGTCTATCTCAGGGATGAACTTATTCAATCTAACATCTGCATTTGTTCCAATGAACCATGTCTGCGTATAAAACAGATTATAGCAATATACTGTTGCATACATGTATCTGTTTGAATGGGTTTAAATTGTCTAAACGTCTAACAGGAACATGTGATCTTTGATGAAGTGTGACTGTTATTGGAAATGGAGCAAAATGAGGGAGCAGAACATCCTCATGACAATACTTGATACTTGATTGTTCTTAAAGTTGACCATATTTAGAGGCTCTAAAATTGGCAATGTCGGTCAGTTAATTCATCACGTGGTTCAGACTGATGTATGCCAACAACTGGTGCATCAATTTCCATTTATTTTACATTCATATTCCTCAGAGGGTTAATTTGAATGAATCTGATGATTTGCTGTTTTTCTCAAGAACGATGGTTTGCTATTTTTGGCTAAAATGTCTCAAGATCTGTTCCATGAATGGTAAAATATTCAGCAAGTGTTTTCAAATTTCACTTTGTCCAGCCTTTGGTTTATGACCAGCCTCATCTGTGTTTAGAAATTTAGCTTCCTAATACACTAATTCTTAGCCCGACTAAACACAGAAAACATAACACCTGCTAAATGTTAGCATCGTCCATCTTAAGGATGGGCAGACCATGGATTTATTAAGACAGCTGGATAGGGCACCATCACTGCTGTCAGTCTCTGCCCTGTTGTAAAACTGTTGGCAGGACACCTGCCCTAAGGAAAGGGCAGTTTTTACTATATTATGAATTTTTAATCCATGGAGGTTTGATATTTGCAAGCAATTTTCACACAAGTGAGATGGTGCCATCTTTGAGTCTGGAGTCTGGTATCCAGTTCTCCATAAACGGAGAACGTCTTCCTAAAATAAACTTGGAAGAAGAGCTCCTCTGCAGTTTACTTACGATGGTGTGAGCTGCAGCATCCGGATGCCTATGAATTTCTTTTTTTGTACTGCATTTCCTAGAGGCAAGCAGACAGATAAATGACCAACTGACTAAATGACTGATAAGAGAACTTATGAGAACATAAACTTATTCCTGAAGACTGCGACCCGCGCGCTCACCACTGACTTGTCTGTTGTAGGAATCGGCAAGAAACTGGCGAACTCTGTCCACAGGGATGGCGAAAGAAATCCCTGCTGTCACCTTTAGAGTATTTATACCTATTACATCTCCATCCTGTTAAACACAGAGCAGAGGGATGGCTGTAAAATTGTGGTCTTTGTTGTTTCCCAGCTTTGCCACGTGGAGAAACAGCAGCAGAGAGAGTACTGTGCACATAATATGCCTTGTAGTTTTAAGTATGCTTTTAAACCTCAGTAAGGGCATCAGTCCTGTTTGTTATACTAACTCACCTATGTTCACACAGTGAAGGACGATTTATATAATGTGGCATTGGTATGGCAACTATTATCCTTTAGAAGAATTGCATTTTTAGGGAAAATAAGCTGGAGGCGGGAGCCTTGGCAAGTAAACATAGCATCTCTATAGTTTTGATCCACAGTAACAATACAAAGGCCTCCATGATCAGGGCTTGTCCTATAATAATTTTTAGTGGGGCTTAATTTTGAACCTGAGGGAGCAAAATGAGACACTGGGTATTAAATAAAACAAAATCATGACCTCAGTCCTCACTGTCATGAATAAAACAAGATGGATCGCCTACATAGCATTACAAGTATG
The DNA here is from genome assembly GCA_030220025.1 of Chelon auratus. Classification (NCBI taxonomy): domain Eukaryota; kingdom Metazoa; phylum Chordata; class Actinopteri; order Mugiliformes; family Mugilidae; genus Chelon; species Chelon auratus. The sequence goes on from JASGAT010395791.1 coordinate 4,501, forward strand.
CTAATTTCACTTTATTATACACATGATAGCACTGTAAATCCTCTTACCAAGTTGACAAGCGGCCCACCCGAGTTGCCATACTGTGAATCGAGAGAGCAACAAAAAAAGCTTACTTACTCGTCAAGACGGATCAAATGCAATTACTGCGTTTGTAATGCTAACACGTGCTCTTCCTCACATTTATGATGGCGTCAGTTTGGATGTAGTCCATATCTGAGTCCTTGAAGCCCAGCTCCAGGCTGTTGCGATGGGCCGTGCTGATGATGCCGGTGGTGACAGTGTTCTGCAGGGAGAAGGGGCTTCCCACCGCTACCACAAACTCGCCCGGACGCAAGTCTGAGGACTGGCCGAGATGCAGCACAGGTATGGGACTCTGCAAGACGACGGACACAGACTAGTGATAGATTTCAATGTAATGAACAGAGCAGGAACACTTTCTCAGTAAGTGTCTTATTGACATAAAAGCCCAGATGGCTCTAAACTTTTTCGATTTTAATGAAAATAAGACTCAAGTGGTGGCAACAGTCAGACCCCCTCTGTAGATCTGGGTTCCCTTGCCCAGTACACAAAACCAAACATCACAAAGCCGGAAGTTAAAGTGGATCTTAAGCTCCACGGTCAGATCAAGGCAGTGGTTAAGGGGCAGTTGTTAAGGGGCAGCAGGCCAAAATAAAGCCACTTCTTTTGAGGCGTCACTTTGAGACCTTTGTCACTGTTCGCCTAGATTACTGTATGCACTATGTGGGGGTTAATGGGTCCTCCACTGCCCACAGAACGTCTCTGCACGTCTTTTAACGGGCACACGTAAATACAAGCACATTACCCCCATTGTAGCCTCAGTCCACTGGCTGCCCGTACGCTTTAGGGTCCATTTTAAAGCTGCTACACCTTCATAGACCCACCCACTCTTTCAGGTCAGCTGATCAACTGCTCTTGAGTGTGCCGAAGATTAGTGCAGCAATTGTGGAGTGATTTGCCTCTACTCATTAGACAGGCCTCTTCTCTTTAAAAAAACATCTCTTCTGTATTTTATTCTATTGTTTTTATTGGACGGCTGGTGTTGTCTTTTTACTCATGTTTTATGTTTTTTATTAAATTATGTCTTTTATTTATCTATTCTGTACAGCACTTTGGTTCACTTTGTTGGTTTTTAAAGTGCTTCATAAATCAAGTTGGATTGGATTGGACTCGATGTGAATTGCTTACCGGAGCCCTGCATTTTCGAGCCAGGCTATCACAAGTCAGACTGTCTGCAGAGAAAATGTCTGTCTACATATTATCTGGTGCGACTTTGTGACTCTCCCCTACAGAGAAAATCATTGTTGTTTCTAACTGACTGGTCAACATAAGAAGGCCATTATATTAAAACAGTAAGTTACCTACTTTCACCCTGCTGCTGCTTGTCAAACCTAATTTATGTCACCGGCAGTAAAAGGTTACTCTGGAAAGTTTTTTTTAACACAGGATCTGTCGAGAGCAGGCCAAACTGAACTACGGCTCAGCTTGTCTCTGCCTGCCTCCTCTTATTCCAGGCCGAGGCCGTTTATCTGTGGGGTGCCTTGTAATGCTCAACCGAATTTATAGCCGCATCTCCCGAGGCGTGGGGCTTTTTGTCACAACAAATTTGCCTTTTAGGCAAGCTCTAGGAATGCATCACGGAAAGAGTTATAGCACTGTGCGGCTGTCACCAGGCCCTAGCTGTTTTAAGATAAATCCCTTCACCTTTAGAGCAGTCAAATCTGATGAAGCCTCTCGTTTACTCCTTGCGATCTTGATGTGTTCTTGTATTCAGATCAGTACTAAAAATGTTAATCATGCGCTTCATGCTGAGTGGAGTCTGACTGAAGTGGTTGGGAGTAAAGCCCCCTTTAACATACAAAGCAGACGGTTGTGGATGTCTGAGCAGTGACATGTTTTATTCAGAACAGCACTAACTAATACTAAAAAAGTAAGTTTGAATTTAGGAGATGTAACCTCCTCTGTGGAATTCAATGACAAATTGACCATGTTAAGAAACTAAGTCACACTTAGGAGGCCATAAGCCCTTGACAACTTTCTCCATTGGATACCTGCCCTGTTTTTAGTGCAGGATTAACACACTTTTAATGCCTCTGATGACAAGCTGCCAGGCGGGAGGAAAACACAAGACTGAATTTAGTCCAAAGCCCTCAGGGAACCGGGAAAGGATGAAATCTGTCACCCACATCTGGCTCAATTTTGATGAGGGCGATGTCCATCTTCTGATCCATGTCCTTGACCACTGCATCGTACTGCGTGCCGCTTTTCAGCTCAACTTTTATCCGCTGCTTGTTGGTGAGTACGTGGGCATTGGTGACGATCCACCCGTCCTCAGAGACCACAAACCCCGAGCCGCTTGACACAGAGACCTCCTGGCTGGAAAACGGCACTCTGGAAAAATTGAGACTGAGATTGTTTTATATCTGAAGAAAACAATTATTTTAAAGGCTGTTTTTTTTTTGTTTTTTTGTTTTTTTAACCCGCTTTGGTTAGCTTTACCTTTGGAAAAGCTCCAGATGCACCACAGCTGGGGCAATCTTATCCACCACGTCTGCAATAAAGTTGAACTTGTAGCGCATGCTTCCTGGATGCTTCATTTCTATAAGGGTACAAGATAAGAGATGAAAGATTAATGCATCTTAGACGGTTAGCAACATTAGCAGTGTAGCTCTCGAAATACCAATGCAGTCAACCGTTGTGGTTCAAAGAGAAATATTTCAACAACCATGAGATGTCATAAATTTGAACAAATATTCATGGTCTCCAGAGTGTGAGTTTTGCTGTTGTGGTTTGTTTTTCATAAGGATTATGCTGTCACCTTCATGGGATAAACCCCCTAACTCTAAGGCCACCAGCAGTTTTCCTTTAAGGCGCCGGGTGGCACAGTGGAGTGGTGGTTAGCACTGATGCCTCACAGCAAGAAGGTTCTGGGTTTGAATCCAGGCCGACTGGGGCCTTTCTGTGTGGAGATTTGGCTTGGCTTTTTAGCACATTCTCCGACTCTGGGTACTCCACCTTCCTTTTACTATCCTCCCACCATCCAAAGACATGCTCGTTAGGTTCACTGGTGATTCTACATTGGCTGTAGGTGTGCATGTGAGTGTGAATGGTTGTCTGTTTCTCTGTGTTAGCCCTGGAGACCTGTCCAGGGTGTGTCCCACCTCCCGCCCAATGACAGCCGGGATAGGCGCCAGCCCCCCTGCGACCCTCCAGAGGACAAGCGGTTACAGAAAATGAATGATTAGGCACCACCTCTGACTTTGGTTTCCAGCTCTTATGATGCATGGATCATTAGAGATTTGAAGCTACAACTGTATATTCTTCCCCACATTAAATGGATTTTGACCAAGTCATAAATGCCCAGTCCTATGCTGAGTCTGGCAATTATTCTCCATTGGCAAACACAGACGGTGGGATTATGTTTGTGTGCACCACAACTGATCCAGTGGCATCAGACAGTAGTCTTATATGGAGGCTAGACACAGGACAAGGACGTAGGCACATGCTAAGCCAGGAGATATAACTGTGGCCCAAGTATTGAGTTAAGTTGGATGTGTGTAACATGGGCTCAAGGTATTGAGCATGAAGCAAAATCAGTGGGGTGCTCATTTAACATTGCTTGCATATTTATTCCTATAGCATTTGCCAGTGATTTCCTCTCGCTGTCATTTCACACCCAGCTGACAGCTTGATGAAAAACGCAGGTGAGGCGAATGTTCTATCAAGTTCTATCAAGTGACAAAGCCAGCACATCGCACGGATCCTGGCTCCGGCTCACCTGGATGGAATGTAGACATTTTAGTCGTTGTCAATTAAACCTGTGCTTTCCCCTCTGTGACAAGCCAAACTGTCGGCTGTGTAAAAGGTCTGTTACCTAACAGCCCTGCACTTGTCATCCCCGTTTCCTGCCTTCAGCCAGCAATCGTACACCCACCTGCACATCTGGTCCCAATCTCCTAATCGACTGCTCAACATTTACACCTGCAATTTTGCTCCTTTGTTCACTGCCTGCCTCACCTCTTTTGCTTCTTTTGCCGGTCGGGGCATACTGTATGGACAGAGTTTAGGTTTAATTCACAAATGCTTTTACACTCAGATCATCTGATGGGGCGTTATCCTGTGTGCACACTTGTAAATGTTTTTTGTGCATTATTTCTTTCTGTTCCACTTAAAATCAAACAATGTGATCGACAAAGATGCCCCATCAATCATTTGCATTCAGTTGTGTAGGAGTTAATACAATGCTGCATTTCCAGAGCTAATGATTTACGCTTATGAGGCAAGTATTGGCACATCATTGCTCTAGTTACTACAGCTAAATTCACTGGGACCACAAACTAACTGCACGCACAAACAAACCTCTTAAACCAACAGTCGTGTTAGAACAGCGCATACCCATACCACCCGTGTCTCCTTATGCATAGAGATTATAAGCAGTTTTGTGATCTGATATGAAATGAGTTGAGTGCCTCCAAGGAAATGGAAGCTTGTGGAGTTTCATTTATAATATACAACACGCTGCGGACCCCCGCGCTGACGTTACCTGAGGACAGTGTGCAAACTCTTCCTTAGCAGTGTCTCCTCAGTTCTCTACAGGTCTCTATGCAAATATCTTGAATCCACATTCTCTGAGTGATGCCATGTTTACAAAGATGCGTAAGCGAACCTGTCTCTGCAGAAACAGCCTTAGATGCAAATTACACTGCACCTTTTGCCAAGAGCTGTTTTGGCAGAAGACCAGCGTTTTTATTTTTTTTTTGCTTTTCTACTAAGGAAACAACAGTGCGCCCTGTGTTGGCATGCTAAACTATGACTTCCACTGTCATTTCAGTTAAGCCGCACGGCCAAGCCAAGTTGTGCGACCGTGCATTCTCCAGTAGATGAACACAGCTTTGACTCGACGTGTCATCTAATCTGCTATCAACTCTGCAAACTGTAAAACAAGTGTAAATTGGATTTTATGGCAACGCTCAGATCACACGCTAAATTCACCGTTTCCGTCACAAGTCAACATTTTTAGTTAATCTTAACCCCTTAACATTTAGCCCACTTTTTTTTTTTTTTTTGCGTAGATGCTATTTGTTCACTGGAGCCTATCAGTAAAAATATACGTATATAAATGTATATATACAGTAAATATGCTTTCAAAGGTGAGTTTTTTTTTTAAGTTTGTCAAAAATAAAGCAGCACATTTTGATTTTGTGTGAAATCTTGGGCCACTAGTAATACTATAGACAGTGACAGACAGTAGTGATTTCAGGTGGGTGGGCAAACAGTGCATTAAAGGTGACCCTGCAGTAACAGGAGAGTCACATATGACATACCAAGTTATCTCATCTGGCCTGAGATGGGCTTGGGCTCTCTCAGGTGGAAATGGAAAACATTGCTAGGCAGAGGGACACCTTGAACAGCCTGTGCTTAGCCCTTCGTCGCTATGGCCCAAGTTTGGCAAAGAGGGCAAAAATGGATGGAGTGATTTTTTAAAAATGTGCTCAGGGACAGATAAAATGTCCATCTGTGGTTTTCTAGCTTGTCAATATGATAGATCTCCTGGTGGTCCATCACGAAATCCACTAGTATGGTTTTGGACATTGTTAGCCACACTACTAGCACAGTTCTAGAGTTGGCAGTGTTAATCTGTTGGTCCACCAGTCTGAAATACACTGCTTTGCTAAATCTACAATATGAAAAGAAGTGTTAAGAAGTGTATGTTGAAATGCCTATATCAGTATGATGCATTGGCTGATTGTGGGGCAATTGGGCAGAGGAGGAACGAAAGATATTTCTTTTCTACCACATTCAACCACAGAGTGGACGAGCTTTCAGTGATGGTCACTGTTGTAGACATTTGTCCATGTGCCTGTCAAGAGGCGACTTGTTGTCCTTTGTGGGCCTGCATTGCTGTGTCTGCCTTTGTTTTCTTTCTGCCTCAGGTCTGCAGATTAGATCTGCTGCTGGGCGACTGGGCTGCCACCACACCTGCTTCTCATCATCCAGTCTAGCCTGGAACACTACTTAAGGATTTTCAGCTCTCCTACTCTTCACCAGTTCTTCAGTTCACCACTGAGGTAGTGACCTATGGACCAGCCATTAACTTTTTGTCTAGCTCAGAGGTGCAGTTCCTGATTTGCTGCAGGTACAGCCCAGACTCCTTGTGTCTTTTGGAACTCCAGTTCTGTTAAGCTTTGTTTCATTACATTCCTTTTTTTGTGCCTGAACTCCTGAGTCCTACACTTGGGTCCTTTTAGAGTTGTTGAATTGTCTTCAACATAACAGTGCCTCTGTATGAAGTCCAATCAGTGACAAGCCATGTTCCATGGACAACTGCCCCCTCAGGTGAGTTCAGCATAGCTGCAAAATGTCCAGATTGTTCTCATATGTAGACAGTTATTTTTTTTTTCAAGCTGTAAACACTGCAGTGCAATAGGTCATATGAGGGCTTTCACAAACATACTTTATCAAGTGTTCTTAAAAATAAAAAATAAATGGACTGGCAATGCTTTCCATGCAGAGACATCTAGTCAGGGATATGCCACATTTAGTTTAGAATTTGAATTCATTTCTCCATTTATTCTGGACCTACTGCACCTAACATGAACTGAATCAGATGTTTGTGAATCAGTTTATATTTTTATGAATTCTGCACCCACTACATCTAACAGTGCTGAACAGAGACAATCTGGTGGTTACTTGTGGTATTGCTGCCTGAGTTAAACATCGTGTTCATAACATTGTGACATTATCGAGGTAGTTGTCCACCTAGTTAACTGTTATTTATCAGTTAAATGGGTCATCTTAACCATCATAGCAGCAACTGCAGTCCCTGGGAGATTGGGCAAAAGCCACCACTGATATAATGTACAGTGCTAATAACAAATGAGGAATTACCACATTAAAAACTCCATTGTTGTTGTGTACAAATGAAAGTTTGTATGTGTATGAAAATTATACTTCATATAAGTATGTGTAAATAAAATGTGCAGCTACGTTGAATGAATATTTGCATTGCTTTTAGCTGGTCTAAGAAGATTCCTTTAGCAGTAAGGACTGAACAGAAACAGAGATGACTAGTAAGAAATGTTATGTATTACATTCTGAAACTTTAAAGATGAGCTTGTTTGTGGATTCCCTCTTCCTTTTACTCCACAAGGTTACAGCGGATTCAGCCTTTGCAATCTTATCATTTTGCAAATGCAGTGTTATGTCTGCAGTTAAATGAGAGCATTAAGAGTGCTTTAACCACGGCTTATAAGAAGAGACAAGGACAAATACTGGGAATTGCAGCTTAAACACTGTTTCTCATTATTCTTTAAAATGAAATACTCAATGCATATATCTCATTGGGGCTTTTAGAATATTGGAAATTAAGATAGGATCCTTCATAAACAATGAAAATATCCATTAACTGCGTACAACGGTTGGTTCAATATTCAAATGAACAGTTCTTTCTCCACACACACTGATGACACGCACATCTTGCATCTAGCAGACAGAGTAGCTGTAGATATGCCAAAATTTTAGTCTGTTTTGTGATCACCGTGGTTACTGAACAGTGGTTGAAACTGATGAAATGTACTGACAGGCCTCTGCTATCTGCAAGTCACAGGTCCACACTGTCCTCATTTTACCATCTCCACACCGGCAGCAACAGGTCTATGTGTGATTTAAACTTTTTCTTTTTCATACCTCAGCTGGTGTTATAAGATCCATTAATTCAGTAATTTCATTAAATGCCCCTTTAAAATCACTTTTAAATTTCCAACATTACCCAAGTGATTCTTATCCATAGAAACCAACATTGTTGAGATAACAGACAACATGCAGGCTGGAATCAAACCTGTGCCACCTAACTGAGGACTCAGTTTATGAACCTGAACCACTGTGGTGCAGTGGTTAGCACTGTCACCTCACAGTAAAAAGGTTCTAGGGTTGAACCTGCCGTGAGGCTGTGCATGTCCTGTGCTTGCGCTGAGAACTACTAATTAACCCCATCCTGAACGTCTTTGGACTGCAAGAGGAGAAAACCTGTGCAGCTTCAAGGAGAACATGCAAAACTCCAAACAATAAGACTCCCAGGATCGAACATTGTTGCAAGGCGAGCGTATCACCCAGGCTTCTTCACTACTTAGTCTCCTTATGTTACTTCTCATGTTGCGATGCATTTTCTCTTTGCCATGTGTCATTATCCGCTGGGGAAATTACACTATGACACTTTAACAGTTCATTTCTAACACTGACACAAATAGTTTCTGACAGATACTACATTTGCTGTGGTCAAACAGGGTCCGTCTAATTAGCTGTGAAATGGCTACTCTTCTCTATGGCAACCATGTTTGATGATTTACGCTGTTCTGGTCACATTCTGACATGCCACTAAGGAGGCTGCATACTGTAGCTATGACGCCAATATTTGAACAATGGAGGGCAACATTTCGTCCCACTATCAGGGATTTTTTTTTTCCATCTCTATCTTTTCCATCTGTTTGCTATTTATTTTACGCCACGGCCGACACTGTAAGTGTGCAAGCATTTGACGAATTCTGCTTCTAAAGGAGAGAATGGGAAGCCTAATGCATGATGTATTCTCTCAGCTCTGTGGATGGCTATGATAAGAAACTGCACATTATGGAAATGGATAGGACAGGATGGGGAAATGAAGAGGATGTATTTGTGTGGCATTGTGGTGCTGGGATTCCCTCAGGAGAATGAGACACCAGAAATGGAAAATTTGAGACTGTATTGTCTTGTTGCTCTTCCAAGCTTGAACAAGCAGGACATGGAGCCCCAGGATATATGTATATTCCAGGAAGAGACACCGCATATACTGCATATACTGTATCATATTCGATCTATAATGGCTTTTTACCTTTTTTATGTGAAATTAAAAAGGGCAGGTGATGATGAGCGGCCACACACCGGGAAACTAGGAAAATCTGCTCGTATTTTGAACCCTTTTCAGGATTTGTTCAGGGGATGTTCTTTATATGTGACAGAGGAGAATCAACAGAACTGCTCTGATTTAAATGTGAACTATTTCTTGTCCGGGAGAACGGATGCATGTTGAACCCAGGCCTTAAGGAGTTAAAGCTACATATCTAATCATTTAGTCATTTCTGAAGGTTTATTTAATATACTCTCCATTATTATGAGATTTTACTTTGCAAAGTATAAAGCGCACACTCTTCCAGAACGTTCTCACTTTTTGATGAAACACAAAGATTCAGAATTTTGCTGATTTGCTCATTTTTACTTTACAACAGCTTGATTTTTACTGTCTACAGACAAGATATTTAGATGCCTTTTTATTAAACATAAAATAGAAAACTGCTCCACAATCTTCCCCTTGGCAGCTTCAGGAATATAAACCTGGTTAGAGGTGATTCTCCTGGAAGAGAATCACGCCCTGACATGCGCTAAAACTTTCTCTCCTTCTCTTCTTCTAGTTATTATTAAATTAAATTAAATTAAATTAAATTGCTGATGCCAACCTTTCGAAAGAAAAGAAGGAAGAACAAGAGAAAAAAGGTGAATCTCACTGCTCACCAGAGTCACACCGTCCCCTCTGGATCAAAATGACCGAGGGGGTCTCTCCGAGCTCGGCTCTCCTGTTCTCGGCTCTGAGGCGGCAGATGCTCGGATACGTCCTGCCGTCGCTCCCGCACACGGGGCCAGAGGACGCGCACACGCAGGCGCTGTTGAGCCTACCACCGGGGACAGAGTCGCACCGCAGCCCGTCCCCGCAGGCGAGGCCGCCGGCGCTCCGCTCCCCGCAGATCTCCCCCTCTCCGGCCGCGCACACCACGCAGCAGCCGCACGCGTCCTTCACCTGTCCGTAGTAACAGGCGTGTGGCGGGGCAGGGCACCGGGATTGCTCGCAAACTTGCGGGCACGTTTGTCTTTTTCTCAGCAGGCCTGCATGAACTGCGGAGGTGAGGAGGATGAAGTAAAATGCAAACTTCATCGTGACCCTGAATGTGTTCACAACACTCTTCTTTTCCATCTTGTTGCTGCAGCTATGATGCGCCACTACCTGTGTCCTTGAAGATACGCAAATAAAAGCTCATAGCTGCCGTTTTCATAGCCCACAGGACTGGCTAAGGGCCAACAATTATGTTCCAGTAGCAGCATGCTGAGCTTGGGTTTTCCTCTATGTTCCTGTATGCGGTGTCTTCCTGTAACCACTATGGAATGCAGCTGTATCTGGTTTTATGGTAGGCTATATGTTTTTTTTTTTTATGTGAACCTCCAGGGGCAATGCACTGTGGTCTCTGCCTTCCACTCAGGACACACTATTGCGTGTGCTGATAAGTGGAGAAAAACGTTTTCTATTTAGTCTGCGGTTTATAATTAAATCACTGACACTTACCTCTGTGAACTTAAGAACACACAGAACCATTTTCAGAATTTGCCTACAGCCATGCATGCATGTATGTGTTCCATTTCATTCAAGGTGGCAGGGGGGCTGGAGCCTATGCCAGCTGTCATTGGGCGAGAGGCGGGTTACACCCTGGACAGGTCTCCAATCTATCGCAGGGCTAACACAGAAAGACAGACAACCACGCAGACACAGGGAGAACATGCAAACTCCACACAGAAAGGCCCCAGTCATCCATCCATCGTCAAATATCACCATACCCGTACGCCAGCTGCATACTCCCCCACTGAGAATTATTAACAATGCACATTGGACAGCAATGTCCATATGCTTTAAAGCTGCACTAATTAATATCCTTCACAATAACGATGATCACAATGACAATGTGTACTTGCAGTGACAAACTCAGTGAGAATCCTCACCTGATGCACCCCAGCGTTTTAGATCATTTTAGTATCTTAAACCATGTCTTTGTTTTACAGTTCATAACTTTAATGTTTGGATTCAGTCTCTCAGTTCTCAGCAGCCTCCAGAGCAGCAAAGAGCTTTTTCAAGTGACAGAGCTCGTGGAAGCTTTACCTGACCACTCCCATGACCCGTCTTAAGCAGCCACAACAAAAGACAAACACTTCAATATACTGGACAACCTTCTCACATTAAAACCACCTTCCTAATATTGTGTAGGTCTCCCTTCTACCTCCAAAACAGCTGTGGCTCATCAGAGAATGGACATGGTCCTTCTGAGGGTGTCCTGTGTTGTCTAGCAACAGAATGTTGTTAGTGGGGGCCTTTGGGTCCTATGGGTTGAAGGGAGGGGCCTCTGTGGATCATCCCACAGATACTTGATCAGTTTGGGATCTAGTGAATTTGGACGCCAGGTCAACACCTTGTGCTGTTCTGTTTTTTTTAGTTGTTCCTAAACTGTTTTTGTGTGTGTGTGTCTGTGTCAGGCTGCATCCTGCTGGGGATGGCTGCTGCCATCAAGGAGTGTCATTGCTATGGGGTGGGGGTGCCTGTTCCAGTGGGTTGTACATCTCTAAGTAACATCCACATAGATGCCAGGTCCAAAGGTTTCCCAGCAGAACATTGTATTGTCACAAGATGGTCAATGGTATTTACTGTCTCCTGTCAATGGTTTTAATGTTGTGGCTGATCATTGTATGTGCAAATTTTGTATGGTTTAAGAAATCATAGAAAAGATGATCTAAACGAATGGAACCAAACCAGCATGTGAAGTGCCCAGAGATAAGAGAGAAGAGCAGAGAGGGAGGTATTAGGTAGGCAGGACTTTTGTAACCTTAACACACCGACCGCCCCGCATGCTCCACATCACACCAATCAACCACCTGCACAACAGGTTACTCCTACCCTGACTTAGTAACCTGATATCCGATAAATGGAAATGAAATTAAAAATTGCTCTCTACTTTTAGCTCTAGCTTTGTTACCACCAGCTTCTTGACAAAAAATATAATCATCTATAAGCACTACATCTGCCATATGCAGTGGGGAGGCTAGTGTACAGTGAAAATGTAAAACTGTAACCTGTAAAACCAAAACAATTAGCAGTCTAAAAGCTAAAAAGCAATCAATAACACAATGGGTTACAGAGGCTGGGCTTTGTGTTAACGCTTCTGAACTTCAGAGAAACTTCAGAACTTCCCTTTGTGAGAGTACTCCCTAGAACTTTTGCTTTGATAGTACAGGGAAAAAAATCAATTGTAGTTTTTAAACCTTGTTTGGAGTTTACATGGACTTGAAGTCGGCTTTCTTCAGAAGATAAAAGTTTCATTCTGATTTATTTAGCCCCTTATCTTCTTTGTTTGTACTTAGCTGCCATAATTAACTGTCTGTTCTTGTTATGACTTTGAGAAAAGCTATGTATTGATCAGAGGCTCCGTATCTCTCTCATCTAAATTACACCTGTTGGAGTGTAGTGTCTTTGTTTGATCCACAGAACAAACTCATTTGATGCTATTTCTTGAAAGTTGTTAAACGCTAACTGCGTGTGACTCCCCCGTGCCACCTCACCCTTTGATCACGTCCTGTAACCTGGCAATGGAGACAATGGAGAATCTACAAGCTCATAGTCCCATTTCATGTTTGACCACATGGACAAACCACTGTTAAAAGTGACACTGGAGGCTCCCAGCTGTCCTGATATGATGTAGTTTGGTTGCAGGTGAATCATAAAACTGATCAACACACTGGATATAAAATAGAAACTGATCAAAAAGCAGCAAGTTGATCAATACTAGTGGGGTACACACAAAGGACTGTGTGATTTAGTTGATTATATTAAATGACAGCTGTTCTCATAAACGGTGTCTACAACAAGACCAAAATAAAACTTCTGGGGGCAATTTCATGGTACGAAAATGATCAAATATAATTAATCTACAATTCAAACAAAAAGGGACAGCAGCTGTCTCTTTAGGGAAGACCTCTGCCCAAACGTCTCTAAAACAGATCTGGTATTACTGGCTATTGGAAAAATAGGATTAAGAATGGACCCCACCTAAATTTGCCAGTGTAAGATAAAAGTTGCATCTTTAGAAAACAAAGGGAGAAGCAATGTTAAGTCATAGATAAACATTATGTATCCAAAATACAAGCTGAAAGGAAAGGCAAGGGCACCTGGACTTGTTGGGTGTCTTTCAAGAGAATCTCTGTCTTGTTTCAGTTGGTTTTTGAGTACTCTTTGACCTGGGAGAACCTACACAGACATAAACATTACTGCTTTTCTACCAGAAACTGGCTCTGCGGGTTTTGTTCTATAACTGTGGAATCAGGGGTCCACCTTGTGACCCTGGCCCATATTTGTACCACTTTGTAGCAAAGTTGTTGTGTCACCACAGCAACACCAATAAAACCCAGACAGATGGTGGACCTCGTACATTTTTACCTCGGAGCTTTTAGCATCAAGTTACCGGACTCACTTATGGAAAATAGTGTACAACGCTATGTAGAATGTTCCCCTGTGTTTTTGTCCACTTTACAAACGTAAGTCCAAAATTCACACTCCCTCAGCCCTGCCTTTAATCTCCACTAAATCCTCCAACTGCCTAAAAGGAAAAATGTCTTGCTCTTAAACGGATAGCTGCTGTCGGTCTTTGTTTTAATGATCTCATAATTTATAGCTGAACAGTTATTCGGGAAGTGGCTGCCTGTGCCTGCGGAGTCTTTAAAGCTACAGCGGTGGCTGTTGAAATGACATTTAATGTTTTTCACCTCTTTTAAAAGTTAACTTTTCCACTCTTGACATTATCTCCACTCCATCACGAAGATGTGATTTAGCGTTCCGCCGGCCGCTCAATAGTTTTTCGTATGACTCAGTTCATTTTGCATCGATTGGAAGACATAGATTGTCCATCTGTGTATTTATTTTCTCATCAGTGGTCAGTGACACTGTGATTGCACACAGCTTGAGAGCGCTCCTTCTTCTTGGGAAGAAAGACCTTGATAATAGCTTGATAGACTTTGACAAGCAGCCAGGATCAGTAGAGCAGCATCTACGTCTCTGTGACTCATTCAGTAATGTATCTCACTGCCGGCTCTTTGATTCCACTCACTGTGTGGACAAGTGGAAATTAATCGTGCTCCATGCAAATGTTTTAGTCCAATAAATTAAAGAGAGTACGTCTCCTCACATGATGGTGTATTGTGATCAACATATCGACAAATACATAACACAGTATGTAAGATACCTCCAATACTACCGTTTCAGAAGAAATTAATTACTGTTACTATTACTGTTGCTGCAGCTAGTGTTGATCATGTTGTCTGTTTCCATCATAAATTCAGTAGTAGATATATAGGTATAGATGTCCACATACTTGGAGTTCGTAGAACCTAACCTCATCCACAAGGCCCTATAGTGTATGTCCTCCCATTATGTTGGCTCCGGTTCCTAAGTTGTAACATTTTTAAAAACGATCTTGATTGGTGTCCCAGTCTTGTCAAAAATCCGACTTTGGAACAGACCAAACCTCAGACACGTGTCTACACAGAATGTAACACAGTTCTATTTTTGGTCCGTCACTTCAATGGACTCTCACATTTCGGTGTTTGCAGCCTGTAAGGAAGCCTGCAGACACCAGTTAGGACTGATGCAAGAATTCCTCATGTATCTGAGCCTTAGCAGGTTTTATTTACCAATAATTATCTTTAAAATCTGCTGGAAGGGACAATCATTCAAAGATAAAAATGCAAACACAACAGATTTTTGTAATAAAGATAAAAGCAATGAAACATGATTAATTAAGTTCATTGTTGATTTCGGAAAAGTAGACATTTATATAAAATAAAGACAGTTCCTGACTTTGCCTTGGAAATATTGTAATGCAACAACGACAAATGTAAAATCTCAGTAAAGTTCCCCCAACATGGAAATTCTCAGTGAAGTTTCAAGAGAATGAAGAGCACAGACATCAGTATCAGTCATTCCTGCAGCTGATGTGGGTTCACTGCCTGTAGGTACGGCTGTTAGAGAGACAGGGCGGCTGGGTCTCAGCCTGTAGATAAGTTTACAAGAGTCCATCAAATAGACTCTTGGAGAAAGTATTTAGACTACTTGTAGACAGCTTCAGCTTGTTTGTAACAATTCACATTAGCCTAACTAGCACACTGTTGTTGTGTATAACATAATGGCGGTGGATGGGAGCAGAATGAAAATAAAGCTTATTTGTTGAACAGGCAGTGTGATAATGGATTCTCATTGGATTTAACTCCCAAAAGGCTGAATTGCACTTATAGTGTCTTTCAATTCACTTGTGGGTTTTTTTTGTTTTTTTTTCCAGACAGGGAACCGTGGCTGTAGTCGGACCATACAACTTGTTAGAGCACACTCATGCCTTTGTCCCCATTCATTTGGCTCAGGGATATATATATATATATGCACTTGACATATTTCAAGGATAAATGAAATACAGCATTGCTACTAATCCCATTACTACATGACGATGCACTGCACCACCCTCATAGGTTTAAGGGGGTTTATGGCTGGCATTGCAAAATATGGCAAAAGGTAGTCATATGAGGGCCTATTTTCTCTTTTTTTTTTTTTTTGATGGGACCCCAGGTACTGTGTGGTTTGTCCTTACATTGCACCCCTGCCTACATTGTACTGTAGGTTGTGTCGCTCAACATGCATGCTTATATGCATTCTCAGCCATCAAGCATGTCAAGCTGTACACTATTACAGTATGCATTTTCATTTACAGCCACTATACCTCATGTACACCTCCGGGACGATAGTAATTGGACATGCTGATTTTAAACATATGGAGACACACTGCTTTTAATGAGGCCTTGATGGTAACGCTAAACAGTGTGGGTAAAAGTAATGATACTGGCATTACAAATGCCTCACCCGTTGGCTGGGGTTCAATTACATGGCATTATATGATGTGCTGACTGCCTTCCAGGTTCCATTATGTGCTGATAAAGAGCAGATGAACCAGCGAGCAGCATCTGCCAGGGTTCATTTTGCCAGTGACAGAGCTTTTATTTGTGTTTTTTCAGCCAAACGCACATCATCCTGGCTTGAAAGAGAAAAATACATCTAATAGGAATCTAAGCAATAACTCATAGGGTGCTGGTCTGTTTATGACATATTCATGAATGCATGGTGTCATTTCTACACTCGGGTGCTTTCTTTGCAACTCCATGGATGGCGAAGGCCATGACTACTGCTATGGACTTTTCAAAGCACGACTGATGTCATATTTGTCCTCAGGCTGACTGGGTAATTGCCAATGTGCGACACAATAATGGCAGACAGTGGAGGAATTCAATTTCCTGATTATTTTGTTATGATTATAATTACATTATGTCCACATGGTAAATGGATTACATTTTACACAGTGCAGTTAAGAAGCCTTACATCAGAGGCAAAAGAAATGACCTGACATTTCCATAATGGCTGACTGTAACTGTGGGAGTCATTTTTTTCATTTATAGTGGCTGTCATTCCGGCTGCTCCTTCAGCATACAAATCCATTACTTCCCCTGGAAAACTCATAATTCATAAGCTCATTACAGAGGGTGTGAATTAAAGAGGCAAGCGTCCTTTATGCAATTTCCTGATCGGGAGTGGTCTAGTTTTGAAAGTCAAGAACGGTTTCGGAAGCGTTTATTCGCCAACTTCTACACATTCTTTCAGTGACTTTGAAAGGAGTTGGACAGAAAAGTCCAGATCAAATAAAGTGCTTCCTCACAGGGTTTTCAGCACACTAAACGCTAAGCCATGACTTGTCACTGTGCTGCTGTGAGCCAGGCCTCTGTGTTACTCTGCCTTCTCCAGAGTCCTGTCTTTTATAACACCGGTGTACCATTTGATCATCACCTTGAGCTGCTGCTGATCTCTGGTGTGTCAACTTCTTGCCAGTAGGGGGCAGAAGCAATCCATATTGGGCGCTCTGTGTAATCTTGTGCCTCCTATCTAATTTGGGCCAGGAGGTGCAGCAGGGAGGATGCCTTTAAGCTCCACTGCCTCTGCAGACCCAGATGCATGCAGGGAAGGTCTGCTGCTCCCAAGGTCAGCCATCTGAGGACCAACACTGACCGCAGCCCATCTCCTCTTCCACTGATGACCGCTGGACTAATTGGCTATGGGCTGCCTCTGAGACACTGAAAATGAAACTGAAGTGAAATGACAGCCCCTCTGGACTATGTGAGATGTAGCTTTTTAAAGGTCCCATATGGCAATTGTCAGAGCTGAGGCTGTTTGCGAGGAACTCTCCATATCCTATTTCATTAGCCTTGTCTGCTGCTGTGGATGAGATGTAATGTGGTGGCAAAGTGCATCTCAACATCCCCCTCTCCAGTAGTAGCTGTCAGATCACCACCAGGGCAAATAAGCTTAGTCATGGATATTGAGTTTACTCCCTCTCTCGCTTTTGTATGTGCTGATTGATGGCGCGTAATCTATTAAGAGGATTTGGGGCTAGTTTGAAATTGAGGGCAGAAGTGTCTGAGAATTAGCTTTTTTAATGTCAGGAAATTCTGCAGGAACAAGCGGCGAGGCCGGCTCCGGCGATGATCTGGGAGAAACTCATTAGCCGCCGAAAGCTGTTTGGTTGCAACGCGCCGTCTTATGTGTCCACAGATAAGGAAAGCATGGAGGAATCATGGAAGGAGCTGATATTTTTTCGCTCCACCAACCATGGACACGTAAGAGTGTAAAAGAAAAAAGAAAATCTGAGAAAATATTTAAAATATTCCACAATACAATATTCATTTCTATCAACAAATCAAATTAAAATATAATTATATTCATATATTAGGACAACATAACACATGTCAAATGCATATTTCATGTTGTGTACTTAAATATGCAGAATATTATAGCCTATGAATTGTACATTTGTACGTACATTAGTGTGTAAATTATATATTTCAAGGATATTAATTAATTCAGCTCTAAAATATGCCTTTACACTGCAGCTGTGCTATTTTTTCTTTAATGGCACTAACAACAACATGAGAAAGGCTGTGGACTAGTGGATAGAGATGCAGCTTTGTGATCATCATCACCATCACTGGTTCGAATCCCCCTGTGTTCAAGGCTGAGAAGGCCTTGAGCAATCACTTGTTCCTCTAAACTGCTCAGGAGGCGCCTTGCATGGTTGCCCACTGCTCCAAATGGATCCTCTAAATGCAGAGAATGAGTTCCTTGTATGCGTGTACATTTAATTTAACTACTGCAACATTTATGTTGGGATAGTTTAGGAGTACAACATGGAGAAATGTATGTTTATACAAGGTACTTTTCTCCATCTGTAATATATTTAGTTTTAAATTTCCTCCTAATGTGTGAAATGTGTCTGCACTATATGGACATGAGCAACTCAGTGACGAGACTTATCTAGTTCTTGATCATACCTGCTGTGCGGTTCGTACAGGAGAGAAATCTAGGTCTGCACATGATGAGTGCAACTATCTCAGGACACACACTATTGCCCAAGCACGAGGGCTAAAATTGAATACAGCTGCATGGGTGTGATGCCAGATCATGTGTACATTCAGTGTGGAGCCTGTGCATCCTGAGTGCATGGCATATTGTAAGTAATTGGCTGTCAAATGTGAGAAAAGGAAAATAAAAATAATAATAATAAAAAAAAAAAAGCTGAAACGGAGTCTGCCTTAGCTCTGTGAAAAGCTGCTCAAGGGCTTTCCAACTACTGATTTAATATCTGCCGGCCAGGCAGTAAATGAAACACTGTAGACTCTTGTTCCTTTGTGACATTTTAAATCTTTGTATATGGTGTGTACGGTGTGTATGGTGTGTATGGTTACCATGGTTACGGGTGTTGTTCTCATCAATTACACGGTTAATGGAAGAAGCACATTTTACTCGTTCGCACACCCACTCTACCTTGCAGTGGTTCAACAGACGTCCTCTCCTCAGTAAATCCAGTTAATATTGCTGTTCCAAACTCCGGCTGTTTGAACAGAACCACTCTATTCCTCTCTGTCCGTCCTCTTCACCTATTGTTAGTATTAGCACGGGTGCGTGTTTTCTGAAGAGCCGTTTCACTCCCTTGTTCACTAAAATTCTGTTCCCTGTCAGAGTTAACATGGAGGACCCTGACACTGTGATATTTGTTCGGAGAACATTGATTTATTTGGACTGTTGTCATTAATCCTGAGACAACGTCATGCCTTGTGACAGTAAAATGAAAGATACCTGAAAGTGACGTTATATCCTCTTCACCTGCCTTTAATAAATGTCACAGTGCTGCCTGCTTGTTTGTAGGTTTTCCCGATTATTTTGATGCCACTTCTGGTTTAATTCCTGCTGAGATTTCTTCCATTTCTTTTGTAGTTAAAGTTTTCTGAGAGCTTTTCCTGAAGTGAATTGATGATCTAGAAACAGAGGGGGTTGTACTGTGTGCTGCACAAACTGTAAAGCTCCTTCTGTTGAGTCACTTGGCTGAAGAGGAACCTCCGCAGGTAGTCAGCTTCGTTTAGAACCTGGATCAAGGTGACCAGGATTTTGCATTCAGGGCCCCTCAGCTCAAGAAATCCCAGTGTTGCCAGATACAGCTGATGGTTTCCAGCCCAAAAGCTGTTAAAAAAACTAAACCCACACAAAACATTAGCTATTAAAGCTTCCATCTTGTAAAAAGTGAATGCATTTCGGTCTTGCTTTAAATCAGCATTAACTAGTAATTAGAAAAACTGCCAAAATGATTCCAAAACAGATCATTTTTGTTTGCAAGATCAAATTCAAAGTAGCTCAACTGGGCGTGAAACCACACAATCTGGCAACACTGCTCCCTCCCCAAAGCTCTGAAGCTTGCAAAATGTCAAACATCCTCCAGCTAGCACCTTTTGTCAAGTTCCAAAAAAATGGAATAAAGCCGTATCCAGTTTTTTGTGAATATAGTATAGGACGCTTACATGCACAAAGACAAATACAAGGATAAGTCAAATACCATCTCAGAATCGGGATATGAGAAGTTGGTGGTAGGTTTATAGCCACTCTAGGATGTAATGCCATTGGATATTGTTCTTGCACTCCCAAAAGAAAAAGTCTAGAGCAGGAGTTCCACCCAGAATGTTTTGGAAATACACCTGTTGCTATGTTTCAGCTATATGCTAGTGGGGTTAGCGTTAAAGCTGGATGCACACATGAATGATGAAGACATTGTACTGTTTGACTTCTGTCATATCAAGTTATACTCAACTTTTCCATGGTGCGGGAAAACATTTTACTCATGACCTGTCTGTCTTTTACCATGGAGTTAGTGATTTTATTATCTGTATCTAGATAAGTAGCCCAAAGCCCACCACATACTATTGAGTAAAAGCTTCTGTTTCAGAGTAACTTTGAATGAGTGCCACTACTTCTGGAAAACAACCAAGAAGTTTATCTTCAGCTCTCTACTAGAAGAGACAAAGATTAGACCACCAGACGCAAATTGTGTGTGAAATATTTATTCGTTCCTCCACTGGCTTCACATGTGTACATGTTCATGTATTACTGCCTTGTAACCTGCAGCTCGCCTTTGGAAATTTACACGGAAAACGGTGGAGCCCTTTACGCGGAATTTATATCCGGAATCATTTTGATCAGACTAGTCCGAGAGAAGATTCATCTTTGTTGTCCCGGCTCTTATTGGATTTCGCTTTGTTTCATGTGAAAGTGTGCTGAACTTTTGGCTTCCAGGTATTTGGTGGCCATTTGATAAGAGAACACGGTAATGATTTGGCGCTGCAATTACCCCTTGGGAGCAGGGCAGCGGTGACAGCTGGGAGAGGACGAGAGTGTGTGCTTCGGCGTGGTCATGGTAAATGTCAGGCAGATGTGGAGGGAAGCCCATCAATGTAGAACTCAGTTAGTTGTTATCTACACTTTCATACTAAGAGGCTGGCCCTTTGGACACGTTATCTGATCTGCAGCAACAGAAAGAATCAATATTTCGATGCTCAGTGTTTCTGTAAAAATAATGATTACCTTATTTATTTAAATAACATCTCATAACTGTGTAGCCCAGGCCCAATCCAACCAAGATTTAAGTACAGAATACCCAACCCCAATATAGTGATTATTTCTGTAAGAAAAAAGTCAAATTGACAATTGTATATTTATTACGTGATGATAAAATAATATATGAAAGAAATTCACCAAGAGGGGAATCATCAATCCATTGGTCCTGGGCAGCCCCAACCACAGGTGTTTTCCCAGGTTGCCAATGTTTTCTATCTCCATCCCTCTTTCCCGTTGAGTAGACTACAAAAGACAGCCTGAGGAACAGCGAGTTTTGCTGTCACATGCTGGCGACTGGTTTTTGGCAGGTTTTTCATAAGCTTTGAGGAGTTTTCATTGAGCGATCATTGTCGCAATATCAATGTGGAGGCAGCACCAGCCTCAGGTAGCTAACCAGAAACAGATGGAGTTACTGGTGGGGGGGTGGAGTTACAAATGACTGAGGTAATTTTTTGCCCAAAACAGCCAAAGTGAATGCTGTGAGAAGACTAGACTTAAATCACTGTAAGCAAATTACAAAAACAAAATAAGCGGTTTCCTTTGTAATCCTTTGTGAGTTAGTCATTACAAGTGACTTCTTTCAGATTACACGTATTTTTTGGCCTTTTGCTCATATAAAAATGTTATAACTGGAGCAGCTTTAAGCTAAAGATAATTCCCCTGTTACTAAACCCTAACTGAGAGAGGTATTGATTCGTCATTTCATTTTGGAGGCTTGTACCAACACATGTTTCTATTATTTTGACAGCCCCATTTTAGTCAGTGTCCTAGACTAAATAAAATGATCATCCAGTTGAATTACTATCTTTCTGACAGTGTTTCAAATTAAACTGAACAGCCATGAAGCTGGATTTAGTGCAGGACTGTTACATTAGGATGCATTCAGCTTCACTAGTGTACCTAATGAAATGGAAATAAAGTGTATGTGAATAGCACAGAAACATTTAGGAAAATCAGACCAGACCACCTAGACCAGACACCAACACCCCATAGCAGCTTGACACACACACAAACATGGTTTAGGAACAACTCCTTCAAAAGGAAGAATAGCACAAGGTGTGGACCTGGCCTCCAAATCCACTAGATCCCAAACACAAGGGAGACCTACACAATATTAAGAAGGTGGTCATAATGTTATACCTAGTCGGTGTATGCACACAGGTTCATCCTATTCAGTAACAGTAATTTTTTTGAGGGAAATTAGTTGATTACAGTTAAGTTAATAAAACATTTTTGTTGAAATATCCACCATTGGGGTTGATACTGAAAAAGCTAATTAACACACATTTACTCATTACTCCTTGACAGCATTTAACTAAAAGATTTCTTTAATTAAAGTGACAGGTGTTAAACATGCTGAGCTAGTTTAGGAAAACAGAAATCTTGCCCCCCCAAAAAATAAAATAAAATCCTGTGGAAAAAAATGTTCATAATTAACTTTTTTAGTGGTTTACAAATATATTTTATTAAATATGATTGTTTTATATAGCTTCTATATGCTCTGTAGGACATACCACATACTTCATTGAAGATTTAGAATGCCTAAAATAAGGCAAATCAAACAAAGACATGGTCAT
>JASGAT010395792.1:2990-15669 GCA_030220025.1 Chelon auratus
CATTTACAGAGATCATGCATTCAGTTAGCTGGGTTTAGCACCATTCTCCTGTTGCGCAATGGGGTCCAGCTCGCGTAGCTAGGATTTTAGGTATTCTACTAACACAGAGGCTATAGAGTCGGGCTTAGGTGCTTGTTCTCACCCCTGAGGATAACGCTACGCGCTGGTTGAATGCTGATTGGTTGAAAGGTTGGCTTGATCCACAATGGGAATGACCAAAGAGGAGTACGGAAGTTTACTCAAGGACTAACAACGGCACAAAATTGCACAAGAGTTGCTAACGTATCTTATTTTTCCATACATTTTTGACGCTGCTGCCAAGTGGCAATGGAGACCCGCAACAGTTTTCTTGTGCATCTGCAGAGCTAACCTGTGTTAGCATAGCTCTAGATCTCGGCAGTAAAGGGTTATAGGAATCTAGCCAATGCCGAGGCTACTGAGAGACGCTTAGGACGCTTGTTGAAGCCAACAGTGCATTAGCTATAGTCGGATGCTGATTGGTTAAAAGGCCAGCTTGAACCGATATGGGAACGACCACAGTGGTGACAACTGGAACGCCCAAAAAGACGACTTAAGCTCTACTTTAAAGAAGTTCTTCCAATTCGGTCCAGTCTTTTCGGTGGACAAGCCAACAATTTCCAGTTTTTGACATCGAGTGGCAACAGACAGCCACAACAGTTAGCTGTGCATCCACAAAGCCTGACCAATCAGCATGTTTGCGTAGGTTTGCTTCTATGCAGAGAGAAGGAGTTGCGGGAATTCAACCGGACACGCTTCAATGCACGCCCTCAATTGGCTGACAGCATGTATACCTTGGGCAATGACACTACACGAAGGTTGAACGCTGATTGGTTAAAAGAATCGGAATCGGAGCCACAACGTCCCAAAAGACTACCTAAACTCCATTATAAGGAAGTTCTTTGTCCATTAAATGCAAAACTAGAGAGCTAAAAAAGGTAGACGCGGATCTATAAAGAAGTAGCACAAACGCAATACCATGCAGAAGCCTTAAAACTGAATGAGTACAACGTAAGGCCTTTAAATGAACTATTAAATTACTCAGAATCGCCGGCTGCTGACTGTTTTTCCCTCAACAGGAAGGACAAGCTCTGGTCACATCCATCACATCAGCCTGGTATCTGGGCAAAGAGCATTTATTTGCAACAGTGTGGTCGTGCATACATTGCACGAATAACAGCAAAACAAGCGGCGCCGCAGGCAGAGAGAAAACGGGAGCGCTCGGGAGGGAGGGGGCCGAGGTGAGCCGCGGGGAGGTGGCGACGGAGCAGTAATAAGAGCAGATGGTGACAGGCTGTAGCCGTTATTGTTTCATTAGGACGAGGCTGGACCGGACTGAGAGGAGAGGTCTATTAAATAAGATACGGACCCATGGCCCGCGAAACTCTCTTGAGCTCGTCCGCTCTCACACACTCACCACGCCACTTTATTTACCAGCTAATAATGCGCCGTGCCTTCGCCAAATGAGCTTCACTGGCGGCACGGCGGAGAGGATTCGGATGCTTCATTGGACAAATAAGCAGTATGTTCAAGCCTCGGGCTGGAATACATTCACGGAATTATCGTGTATTGAATAAGTAAACAGTGTCTTCAAACAGAAACTTGCTCGGCGGACCCTCAGGTAGATGCTTTAACGTTCACATTACCCGTTCAAAATGCTACATTTGTTGTGCCGTGTAATTGAATCACAACAACAGTGACCCGCCGCAACCTTTCTAGGCCCGGGAGGAAGCACAGCAGGCGGATTTATCTCCACTATGTGTGGTCAGTTTCCAATTAAACTTCAACATCATGACTTCTATTAATAGACTAGTTTCATTCCAGTATAATTCCAGTGAACGAGACACTAATTCATTCTGTTGCTTTGCATATTTAAACTGTTCAGAACCCCTTCTTTCTGAGCGATGCGGCTCTGCCTTTGGGAAAAAGGCGTTTATGCAAGGAACAGCTTCTACCTGAACACCTAGTCGTTATCCAAGTACTGCTCCAATTCAAAGTACAGACCTGACGAAGTCCAAACATCCAGGTGTCTACTTGTTACACTCAGTTTATCGAGGACCCATTGGGAGATAACTTGTGTGGACTTGGTACAGCCAGGTATCCCAGAAAGCACTTCTTTACGCTGCTGTACCGATTCCAGAATTGCCGTCCTATGTCCTTAGGTCTTCCAGAGTCTGTCCTTGACAATCTAACTTCTCAATTCCAAACTACCCAAGTGTGCGTACCTGGTATTGATAAATGGCCCAGGTGTCCATGCCCAAGGTTGTTGCGGCCATGTTGCGGCCATTAGTGAAGAGCCCTAACATTTCTGTGCAGTAGGCTAAGCTAAGCTAGGTTTTGAGCGGTAAAGCGGTCAAATCAGAAAAGTCTAATCTCAAAGGCTCCCAGGTCAAACGGTTGGCATCCGAGGAAAGCTGAGATCAGTCATCCGCACTTTTATCAGCCGCGTTTTGTTCATAAAATCCTCCACATTAGGGGAAACAGAGCGTGAGCTTGTAAACTAGCTGCTAGCTCAACGGCCAAGAGGGTCAAGGACGTGCGGCCTACAAAGCAGCTGGCTGGTTTTTAATGGGCACCGAAAAAAGGATCTTTTTAAATGTTTATGTGCATGATTTTGATTATTCAAAGGGCAACTGGACTTTTTGAGTTTAGAGAAGATGTTTCGCCGCTCATCCGTGTAGCTTCTTCAGTTCAAACCAGTACCTTGGAAGAGGCGAAGCTACTCCGGTGAGTGGTGAAACGTCTTCTCTAAACTTCACACTTGCAGTTGCCATTTTATTTTGACAACCTCAGAGCAGTCAAAGCCTTGACGACCCCCGGTGATCTTTGGCGTCGACCTTTTGGAGGCCAATACCCCGGGAAGGGAAGCAATCTCTGATTATTTAGTTCTTAACATGAATTTCTCATGTTTGAGAATAGAAGTACACCGAATATGTTACGGAAAATAAGGAAAAAGAAGGATATAGACTTGGGAGCCCTTGGAGCCCCTAGTACATCACATTGTCTACCGTGTCCAGACGTATGTAGCTCTCAATTGGCTTCATCGGTTTTGGTGAACCTTGTGCCCACTGCCGCCTCCGATTCCCTCCGAAGGTCTTCCACCGTCGCACTCCATCCGCCTCAAGGTCTGACGCGCTCACTGGATGAGTCTGTTTTCATGGTTTTTCCAAGAAAAATCTCGAGGCTACTGCGCATGCAGCCCGGGTCAGAATGGCCGTGCTCAGGGTCGTATGTTTACAGACGACGCTGCATGTGCATTTTCACATATTGTGATTGCGCAACTATTCGTTCACAATTATTCAGTATATCTGCAATTGTTCCTACGAAACCTTGTCGCTGTCACGTAGTTGTGTGATCTCTAAAATGAGTCACATGTTCATAGCAAATGCCTTAAACCACATATTTATGTCTGTTTTATCACTGCTTTATCATTTCCGGGTGCGATTGCCACATTATAAACTGCAGAAATGATAAAAAACATTCTCCAATTTCCTGTTTTATGTTTAAAATTAGAGGCAATTTTTTCTATTTTCTTCTTTCATTATGTCTTCCTGTAGCCCTCTGTTCAGTTGAGACCATTTTCATGGACGTTACGTCACTTTTTTGGCGGGGATTTAGTTCCAGCAAAGAAAAACAGAGCCATTAAAGGTCTGGATTTTTCTACATTCGGATGTTTGACGTGAACATAAGCTTTTGTTTAGAGGAACAGTGGTATAGTTTGAATTTCATAAGGACTTTTCCAACTTTTTAGATGTTTTCCATAATATTTTCATATAGCATCTGCTTTCTGTAGGCTTTGTATGATCGTCAACATGACACGTTTTGTTCAGCTCTCTGGGATCTTCTCTTAAATTTAACATAAGGTCCGGCATAATGAACGATGTTTGCCCGTGCCGCATGCATTTGTAATGACGTCCCGCGCCTCTGTTCTGTCAGCCTGCCCCGGGGTGAACAACGGGAGCTGTCCAGCTCGGCCCCGGACGCCCGGATCCTCCGTGTAAGAGAGCAAGAGGAGAGCATGTAAGCGGCGCGAGAGCTGTCCACACCCCGTGGTGCTGAAGCGCTCGCGCGGCCCCCGTGTCTGTGCAAAAGCAGCTCCGGGAGAGGACCTCGGGTTAGGGGGGAGGAGGAGGGGGAGGAGGAGAATCCAAGCGCATTAGTCCTGCTTCGTTGGGCTGGGGTGAAAGTTCAAGGCCTCGGGTCGCGCGGCCTGTGCCATCTCTCGCTTTGAAAAGGCAATTTGTTTTTTTTTTTGTTTTGTTTTGTTTTCAGCGCCACGGTGTGAGGCAGGCTTTTTATATTAGCGTCTATATTTTCTTTTAAAGGCGATAGAGAGAAAGAGGGGGGAAAAAAATGAAGAAAGAATTCTCTTTGGCGTGGATGGAGGCAGATAGAGACACAGAGATAAGAAAAGAAGAAGAAAACGCGAAGACTGAGAATGGCAAGACAATAGAGAAGTGAAATGGCAACGCTTCGCCTTCACACGCGTCCTTGATATGGAAATGCCGGCTGAGGGCTCAGATCACGTTTCTGACAGCGCAAACCGGAGGCATCGTTCCCCCCGCCTGACACAACAGGTGAGCTCTCTGTTTAAAAAGCCATGGCAGATAAGGAAATACAGCGAGAGAGAAAGAGAGAGAGAGGGGGCTGTCCCCTAAATCCCTCGCCTAGACGGGCTTGATCCCCATTCGCGGGCACGGACTCGGCTCTATTATGCGCCTGAATGAAAGAGAACCCAGCCCGCGTCCGAAGCCTATCGCGTGGTTTCATCAGCCGAGAGGAGCCCCTGGTAAGCGCGATACAGGGAGCGCGAGGGAGTGCAGGACACAAGGCGTACACAAAGCATGCGCGCAGCGTGAGCTGAAGAGAGGAACTTAAAACCCAAAGTGAGATGAAGAGGAAGTCGAGGCAACACACTTAACTTCCATTTCTTTTACACACAGGGACCTACAAGCATTGATCAGGCTGTTACATACGGGCTGTTGTGTGGACTGAACCCATGACCTACACTTAATAGGTGGTCTGTCCAAACTGTAGGCCAACCCGCCACGGTAGTTAAAGATTTTATTAAGTTTAATTACCTCTACACCCAATTAGATCTCCCAGGGGAATGGGAAAATTGACCTGGCCGGATATATTTCACATTTTTTTTTTTTGTGCTCTTCTTTGCGACAGAGCATTAGCAAATCTGCCTGGGCTGACGATTTCCCCTCCGGGTCAAGCGGCTGTCGGAGCCCGGCTGATGAAGATGGATGCCCGGGACGAGGCAGGAACTGCTCATGGCCGCCCTCCTCCGACTCCCGTCTCCGAGCCGACAGCTGTCTGTAACGCTGCCGCCTCCACCTGTAAATTACACTAACGCGCGATGACAAGCAGCCTATAGGCAAGGCCACTCGGCGGACTCGTGACATAACTGCCGGCCCGCTAGAAACAGAGGAGATCACGTCTTGTGTTGTGGCGCCACAAAAGTGATCAACCAGTGCGTGGACGCACGTACGCGCGCATAAACCCCGCGCCCGCCCGCTCCTCAATCTTCGACTTCCCCCTTTGAATAATAAAGTCGGCTCCGCTGTCTAATGCTTCCCAGAAATGAACCCCCTTCAAGGCTAGATCGATGGGCAATGGCGGCCGTGCATAATTTTAAAACCTCCTGCGCGCCGCGCGGTTTGGCTAAGTACCATCGCCAAGGCTTAATGTTTCAAGGTTTGCTTATGAGTTCAATCCGTCTAAAAAAAAAAAAAAAAGAAAAGAAAAAAAAGAAAAAAAAAGGTAAAGGGGTCTACAACAAACTTAAAAAAAAAGTTCTTATGATTAGACTCCCCTCCTCCTCCTCTGCTCTTACCTCCGTCTCCAAGAACCGCCGCAAGGCCCTCTTCTTCTTGATGCTTTTGCGTCGGACATAAACGGCCACGCTGAGCGCCAGGATGACGATGATGAATAGGCCGCCGATGATGCCAGCTGCTATTAGGGGTGTCCTGCGGAGGCGACGGGAGGAAGAGAGGAAAAGAAAGAAAGAAACAGAACAAAAAAAAAAAACAAAAAACGCATTAATACTGCTGATACATTGGGAAACTTAAAAAAAAAAAAAAAGGCGCATTGGAAGAAAGTGCGGACCTCAGCTCGAGGAAATGACAAACGTTTGAGACCGCTGTTACAATGCCCAGATTATACAGATTTAACCACTGAATCTCAATGTTCTAGCTGATTTGTCGCAGCTAAACAACTCTAAATGCTCTCAGAGATCCTTTAACGGCAGTAGAAAGCATCTGAAAAAGGAATGGAAGAAGCTTGTTCGTGCTATACGTTGCGCCCTTGAACAGCTAGTTGCCAATATAGGATTAAGTACACAACTGTACACTCCAAAGTTCCCTAACAAGACTTAATGTGACTATTGGAAGGGTTTCTACTTCATGTGTCCTCTACCCATCTCAACTTTTGCTTTAGTTTNCCCCCAAAACAACAAGCTCAGACACACAATCTTGCGGCAATGCGTGGTTTTTACTCCTGTATGTCCAAACACCGCCACACAGCCATTTCCAACTGAGAGCTGCCTCCATTTTCACAGGTCAGAAGGGAAAAGCCTTCGAGGGTATGCGCTCCCATTACTTGGCAGAGGCGCTGCAGCCAACGCCGGAATGGGCTTTTTCTCACAGGTGCCCGAGAAAGAGTTGAAAATTTCCACTATACGAGAAATTAAAAGTTCCCATCCTTCGCAAATTGTTTCTCCATCCACTGCTTAAGGCAAGCCTAGGGGTTGGAAGTTAAAAGCTCTTTCTCTTCATTAATGAAGGCACTAATGCGTTTGCCATTTACTTGCACTCGTGTCTGCCGCTAAGCTACCACTCAGTTCTGTCCCTGCATCGCTCTTTTCCCTCCCGTCTTCATTCCATTTTCACCTCCTCGCCAGAATCTTCTCCGCCTTCCTTTTGTTTTGAGATGGCGGACACTCGGCATAAAATAACAGCCCGATTCCCCAAGTTCAAAACTCTATTAGCTGTGGAAGCCATTAGCGGCTAATGGAAGAGTCGTGTACCTCGGCGCTTCCGTAGAGGAAGGTGCTGCAGCATTTGCCATATCGATTGTGGCGGACTTAAGGAAGGGGGTGGGGTGGGGCTTGAAATTTACAAAGAGGCTGTGGGTTTTCGACGTAATGAGATATACGGCCATGTGGTGAATAGTAATGCGGTGGTTTGGAATGATTAGGTCAAACGGGGGGTTAGGAGGAAGCGTATGGCAAGAACATAATAAGACATTCAAGGATAAAAAGGAGATGTGAGAGAAGAAAACTAAGAGCCAGACTGACCATGAACGAACATAAAACAGCCCACCACAAAAAAATAGGATCTGGTGGTGACAAATAACAGAGTGAGACAGCACTAGACAAGGGAAAGGACTTCTTTAATTAGGAGGAAAGGGTCTAGAGTACAGCAAGCGACACAGGATCATCAGAGGAGACCAGGGAATAATGCCACTGTGAGAGCAAAAGAAGAACTCTGGGCTCAGCAGAAGCCTCCGAGAGGAAAGCATAAAGGTCTCATTTCTGTTTCCTCTGTTTAACGGGAGCTCAGGGCCTCTGTTTTATGGGTTTACTGGTTTGGTTAAGTCTAATGAGCCTGGCAGTCTTTTGAATTAGCTTTGAAAAGATTCTGTCTTTTATGGCTATTTTAATATGTGTTGTTGTCTTCAGGCTAGTATAGTATAATAGTAATAGAAGAGGTTGCACTGAATGTAGTCCACTAATTTAGCTTGCCTATTTTTATGTAGTTTTAAGGAGGTAAAGTTAAATTTAACCATCATCAGATTAAGACTGTTACATTTCTGTCAGACCTGCAACAACTGAAAATGTTGCTATAACACAGAATCTTTAATTAAATTAGACTTATTTTTAATAGAATAATATTGGAATTCAATATCAAATATGTGTAGCTAGAGTCTTAGCTACATTTGTGTAAATTAACCACTTCAAAATATAAAATATGAAGTCCCTAATTTTAGTTTGTTAAAGGACCACTGTGTGGAATGTAGAGCCATCTAGTGGTGAGGTTGCGAATTGCAACTAAATAAATATCCATCCCTTTCCAAGCAGATAGGAGGAACTACGTAGAGTGACACTTGGCAGGACAACATGGCAGGCTCTGTGGTAGAGAGCCAACTCCCTACATAGTTATTGTATGTAAAACAAGCTAAAGAAAATGATTCACAGTTACAGGTGAGTATTTGCTAATGAAAACACAATTATGAATACTCAATTCAGTTTTCAGACCGGACAAACTGTGTTTAAATGTGTGTCTGAATTCTGGGTATGCAAAAATGGAGCAAAACCTAAAGCACCCAACTAAATTGGATCACAGGGAGGCTTTGTACAAGCTTAGACAACAGTAAAAGATTCCTAGGCCACCTGTCAATTACGGAAAACAAAAACGACTACTCTTGCTAATGAGTATCAGGAGATTTAACAGGAACTTTAACGAGTTGTGGCAGGATCTCATGGTGGTCTCCCAGTCCCACATTATAGATGTATCGGGCGATTCCTTACCTGTCCATCATCCCAACACAATCTTGGAGTCTTGGCCCGACGCACCTGTGGGGCACAGAAACCAGAGAGATCATCCATTAAATCAGGGACAGGTTATGAGTAAACCTCATGTTGTCTTTCTTCCACGTCAATCAGCTGTCACTGGGCAGGGACCTGTGGAAAATTGAATCCTGTGCACGGCTGACCACTTGTCAAAATGACAGGAAGGAGTGCTCAGGCTGGGAGGCATTGCTCTTGTTTGTTTCACCTGCTATTCGATTGGATATCTGAACTAAAGAAAACATCTTCGCATCATTTAGTTCCCAAAGCATTTTCTAACCATAGGGGAAATTAATGGAAAACGAAGGAAACCTTTCAGTATCTATTAAAAATTAATACCCTCTAAAGAAAATCTAATTGGTCAGAGACACAACACAGTAAGGATGCTTGCTTCCACCACTGACTACAGTAGTACTTAAGCTGAAAAATAGCAATGAGGTTGAGAGAGATTGGGTGTGATGCTGTGGTCTAGGTGTAGATGCAGTGTCAGGTTAGTGTAGGCGGTGAGGAGAAGAATATATTCCAGCATGACAGGGCTTACTGTCGAGCCTTCTAGGGGTGTTATGTGCCTAATACCTTCCCTTCACCACTGCCATTTTGGACTCAGTCTTTTTCCACAAATACAGCAGCAGGAGCAATGTTTCTTAAATACCTCTCGGCATTCTATAGCAATGGTATTATTCTGCAGTGCTTCCCAATTTTGATTCAACTTCTCATTTCGCCCCATAAAGCCCCCCAAGACCCACTGCAGAATCACTGACATTTCACCAACGGAGTGGTGGAGACCAAAACTGAGGTAAAAAAATGAATTCTCATGTGATTGCACTTCTGTTGTCCTGCTGCCCTTGCACTACTACCACTCACACGGTCATTAACTATAGTTTGTACAAATCCTTTTGTAAATCATTCTAGACTTTGATAATATTCTGCTGCCTTTTTTAATATAATTTAAATCAATATGTAAATCTGTACATAGGTACATACTCTACGCTTACCGCTTCTGCACCTCTGGTTAGATGCTAACGGCATTTCGTTGCCTTGTCTTTAAACACGTATAACGACACGAAAGTCAAACCTAATCTAATCTTAAAATGCACTAAAAGTGAGTGTCCAGTAAATATGCTCAACATTAAACTGAATGTATTCATGCTATTAACATCCATGTCCCTGTTGCTAGAGATGACAACACCTTATGGCTCAGCGCATGTGCTTATTTTTTCTGCCACTACAAGAAATCATAAGGTTAGGGTGACCCATTAGCACTGTGTTTTAACAGAATGAATATATGTGAATACAAAAAAGAAAATGCTTTCTTTTTTTTACCATGTTAACAATCAAAATTACTGAATGGTGGTGCAGATAACATGGCGATCTGCGAGAAGCGTTGTTAACATTAGGTAAGCAGGAAGTGATTAGAGCAGACTCTTAGCTGCTCATTAATTCCACATCCTTGAGTGGAGGACTTTGAACAGCAGGATAGACACAGGAGAACAGTTTCTGAACGCCTCTGTTTGTGTGTGTGTGCGCACGCGCATGCAAGCCGCATGGGCGCGCAAGACACAACAAATTACGCAGCAAATTAGGAGCGCAGACTAACTTTGGAATTAAATTGGTGACAACTGTGGCTCCTCCAAAGCCGCTTCGTTGTCGATTAAACGCCGCACCAAATAGCCAATTAGCAAGCAATCAGTGTCTGTGGCCAATGTTGTGTGTGCGTGGACGTGTGTCGGAGTTGCCGCATTCCTAATGAACAAAGGACTTCTGTGACAATAAGCTCGGAAGTGTGCATGCTCTTCTCTTTTAGCGATCTATCAGTATTTGGAACGTTTGTTTTGCTAGTAAGGAAGTATAACGAATAACCTGAATTGTCAGTAACTGCTAAAGCAATGCACTGATATTAAACAGCACTGTTTTATTCTTGATACTAACCCCTGAGTAAAAGCTTCTATTGGGAGAAACGTAACCTCACATGTATCAGCCCTGTTGGGCGCACACAACCATTAGGGACAGAAGCAGTTTGCCAATATTTTATTGAGCCACAAATGATGACCAGTTGCATACAGAGGTCAGATTGGATCTTAATGCTCGGTGTGACCACGCGTATTTAAAGCTGGGACTACTACTAATCCGATCACTAAAGACACAAGTCAATACCAGGTCTAAACAGGGCTGCCCTCTCATTTGATACATAGCTACTTCCTGCTATGCAAGAGACGGAACATTAAGTCCCTTTCCAAATCATCACGCCGACACTGTTGCCAGGTTTTAGAGCTCTAACTTTGTTTGCCGTGGCCGTCGACATTCGCCACCTTAGCCCCTTGACCATCTTTACTTCATGTTCTCTGACCATCCCCCCATTGGCAGAAGCTTCCCTGGTGGTGGGCCCCTTATTCAAGTAAAAAAAGCAAAAAAGGCCAAGGGCTAAGTCCAAAGTCACACTGACAAGCTTGAGAGGATGAAAACACAGCACACTGGTATGTAAGGAAGGAGCATTTAGTTGTTTTTGAAGCGTTGTGCTGCTTTGGCCTCTGTTTCTTAGTGTGTTTATTTAGGTACAGAATGAAAAAGACAGCAAGATAGCGGCTAAGCTGCGAGTGTATTTACGAGTTTGTTTTGCCGTCTCTGTAGAGTTGCACTCAAATGTAGCGACAGTTCGAGTATGAATCCGTCATCTCTACCGCTCCCGGATGCATTCAAAGGACTGATCTGTGTTTTCAGGAGTTCAAGGCCATCTGTCTGACCCTGTACTCTCTAAAGGGTGAATTAAAGCGGCATGGTCAGCTGCCAATCTTCTTGCACATGGATGAGCACAAAGGTATCTGAGCAAACCCCGAGACTTGTGGTTGAGCAAAGTACCGGAAAGGGTTACAACCTCGTGACGGCACGTACAGAACGCTCTCGTTTATTCCGGTATAAGCAAAATAACTCAGCAATGCCATACAGAGAGAGCTACAATAACAGCCTGTAAAGGAGTAAATCTGAAACTAGCTCTTGTTTTCAAGACACCAACCGCTCAGTCTTCTTTATCGAAGACATCCCTGGCTTCATGTCTCCACTTTCCGTCTGCACCCATCCCTTGATTCATCGTTCATCTGCAGTGTACCTTAAGGGTCAATATATTCCACCTCTGACTGGAGGAACCCCGGAATCCAGCTACAGGTCGGGGAATGTAGCACCTGCAATAATAAGTCAGTCTTTCTTTCTCTCTCTCTCTTTGGGAGGGAAGTGCCGCATGTCGGCAATGCCGCCCGGGTGCAATGCAGCATTCTTCACGATGCTTTTAGCAGAATAAAAGCGCCTAAGGTTGCTCGCAAAGGTAAGGAGATGAGTGAACACTTAAAAGAAACGGTTCAACTTTAATACACAAGACACAGATCTTTAAGTATGGTTCCTGTCTTACCCCTGGGTGCAGTTGGCATGGCAGGGATGACACTCGTTGTTGGCCTTGGCGTATTTGAAGATGAAACTGTTGGCTCCCTGCAACCCATCGGGGCATTTCTCCACACAGTTGGGTCCATCTTTGAAGTGGAGGCATTTAACGCACTGGTCTGGGCCCTGGGAGGAGAGCGGGACAAGGCGGAGGGAGATGAGAGGGTGAGGAGGTGGCGGACAACGGGTGAATAAAGAGCCAAGAGTCGGGGGTGAAGGAAGCCGGCAAGAGAAAAAAAAATAAAGTTATGGAAAATGGAATGGGGTAAAGGAAGAAAGAAGGGAAGAGGAACAGAGATAAAGGAAAAATGTGTGAGAGGAGGGAACTGGATTGAACAGAATCAAATTCAGACCTGGCGAATCATGTCAATTTGCTCACTTGCTATCGCAGCTAATTTACCTGGCAGGACCCCACATGAATTCCATTCAGGGATTTATAATGTGTTGGAGCCAAATTGCCTTGAGTGTATTCCGCAGCTACCCCCGCTGAAACTGGCAAAACGCATAAGGAATCAGGTCGTGCCAAAGCACCGCACGTCGAATGTGATGGAGGAGATGACAGGCGGTAACGGAGCGCGAGCCCCGCTGCAGCAGGATCATGAATAAGTGAGATGGGCACTGGAGCGAGAGCGTGTGTGAACAGAAGGAAAAAAAAAA
>JASGAT010395797.1:0-10360 GCA_030220025.1 Chelon auratus
AAAAAAAAAAGGAAATGCGCATGCATCTATACACTAAAAAAATACTTTGCTATAAGCAAGTTTTCTAAGCTAACATCTTCATTCAGCATAAGTACACTAGACAGCACAAATGAGTAAGATATCACTAACATCCTAATATAAAGTGGGACAGTGGGATTACTACACATTCGCTGTCAATCATGAGTGTGCTGAATGCCACGGGCTGAGTGGATAGAGGAGGGAGAGGGGAAACTACACAGCCTCACACAGGGGTAAAGTCTGGATGTCAGCACAGAATTTCATTAGCCATTTTCCTGGTGAAGTTTTTCAAACATCCCCAAAAAGGCTAAAAAGTGACCATTAAGTGCCAAGTAAAAAGTTCTACAAAGAAAACCCTGACTGCCTCTTGCCTAACAAATTTGAATAGTTACCTCATTATCTTCTGAAATTTTCACACATTGATCTGCGCTGAACCAACTGTCACTGCCGCAGAAAACAGATGCCTCTTTCAAATGCTGTTGAAAAGTATTGTAATTACTGCTAGGGTACATTTTAATCGACCAACGTATTGCTAAAGAGCCAACAAATAGAAAAGCAGAATTTTGCATTCCTAATATGCCAAGAAGTGGTATTCTCATTATCTTGCCATTACACTGCAAAACACTTGCAAATGTGTTGTTTTTTCCTTCCTCCTCCTCCTTTCTGGAGTTACAGCACGAAGCAGCTCTGTACCACTCGGCTTCTAAAATAGTCAGCAGAGAGCTACTTTTGATTTAGGGTCCATATAGTTATGTCTCACTACAGAACACCTTAATATACGACAAGTTGTTTTTATGACTCACAGGCTGGAGCTTTCAAGAGCACATTAGGGCAGCAAGACTTTTGCAGCAGATCACCGTGGACCAACTACAGCTCTGTGAGTAGGGAAAATCCTGAAGCTGATGAAGAAAATATTGGCCTCTTGGAAGGACCGTAATAGTGCAATTGCTTCAGGACCATGTCATACAAGCTGCCGTGGAACACTTTTAATGTCTTTTTTCTGCTCTTTTTGGAAATATAACCAACTACCTGCAGCAACACTATCAGTTAGAGAGATAGCTGAGTAGGAATTGTAGCATCAAACTTGATTAGTGTACAGATTTTACCAGCTGACAGGAGGTGATTATAGCCCTGTCATGAACAGAAGCTGGAGGGCAACCTCTGAGCTTTTTCAATGTCAAAATGAGTAGAATATCTAAAAGTTCCATATAGACTTTGACACCTTTTTTTTGTAAGAGAATAACCTCAGCATCGGCCATTTAAACAACAGAATACACGTTAACATCCAAGTGGAAATACAAAGAGACGTTGCAACACAATTCATACAGGGACGACGTCGGCGTGGGTGTGGGGTGGTTCAGGAAACATCCAGCTACTACACAAGAGGCCAATATTCAAGAGGGATGACAAAGGTGCCCCAACTCGAACAGGTGCTCATTTTAACCTAAACTACACAATGTCCCTACACGTAAAGGGGCATACATGCAGGAAGAGACTAGCTGTAATACAAGAAGGCAACAAGAGACCAAGCAATGTTAATGAAATTCAGCAATTTGTAGCGATGACAGGCAAAAAAATACAATATTGGTGAAGGGGCAATGTACCAACTTAAACTAATTTCAGCTTTGAAATTGTACAGGGCTATCATATCACATGCATATCTCACAGAAGTGGTTCCCTTAGTGTTTTCATTGAGATGCACAGATTTTAATTCTTCACCCCAGTGTGTCTCTCCACCATCCAATAACAGTGTTTTCCCTTAAAGCAAAACAGAATATCACACAGTATGGAGCTCATAGGAATCATTTTTATGTAAGGCAACATGAGACTGAGGATCGCTACAACACTGCCATGCGGCCTACCATAACATTTACATTAATTAATGCGGCTGATTTCAGAGACAAGAATAAACCGTATTTAATGCAGACTGATTATATCATTTCCAGTAACAGAGCCAGATCTTTAAGGATTTCGTTTTTAAGCCCAAGCATTCAGGCATGCCATGTTTGACCTGCAATTTCTTTAACATTTAACAGTGAGTAACCAATGTGCATTTAGTAAACAGGAAGTCATTCCCCAGTAAGTGTTAATGTTCAATATGTCTCTTCTCTTTGCTTTGCTGGAAAAGGTCAAAATTAAATGGAACTAAGAATTTTTTTTTTTTCTATTTCAAAGGTTAAAAAATACCTTTGCATTGATCATACCGCAATTTATATGTCAATCCATTTCTCACAATGTGAAATTACTCTGATGGTTGATATTTTACAGACCATCATCGTGCACAGATATCAAGCTCTGCTGTGCACATAGTTGTGGCATGGAAATAAGGACCTTTGATAAATGCATGTAATATTTAAACCCTTGAATCATTAATGACCTTGAGAGCGTACTACTGTGCTTACCACTGCAGCTGTGAGAGATGCATCATATGGGCCACAAACCCCGGGAGTAAAAGCACAAATGATTCGCAAAGATTTTGATCTTTGATTTGCAGCATCAGTCCCCAGTAAGGAATCTAAGTCAAAGAAATCTGAGAAAATACAAAGACTAAGTATAAGTGAGATGAGAATGCTTTTTCATTGACCAAGTGATCCCTACACATATGGACACGCGCGCATGCTCCAACCCTGGTGCATTTGCAGCTTGTTGTGGCGGAGACACGTTGTGAATCAAACCTAAACAGCCTGCAGGTCTGAGCAGAGGAGTCTGGGAATTTCTCATCTCACAATCATTAAGTGCTCAACCCCTTTTCTGAACAAGAGGTTGTGCCCCAGAAAGTGTACAGTCTGTACATCATGTTACTATTTTGTTCAGCTGATTTGGTTTAACATCAGTAAAACTCCGGCAGTGCTATTCCCAGCAGGGTCAATTACTTCAGAAATGCCCTCAAAACATGCAGCTCTTCTGCCATAAAGCATTGCATCATCATTAGCCAATCACAAGGCAGCGTTCACGCGGCTTTGTGTGGCACAGACCTAGGGAATAAGCAGGTGCAGAAGTGCAAACTTCACATGCATAGTGAGATTCAGCGCGATGTCGTCAATAACAGGTGCTTAAAAGCTTAGAGCAAACATTTCTAGAAACAAAAACTCCTATTATTTGTAATCTGATCCTTATTTAAATAGACTTCAGCGAAGGCAAGGATATAATGTAATTCAATCGAGGCTGTGTCCTTGCATGCTAGATAAATATCTGACAGGCGCATGATGACATGACCCGGACCAGACCACCTGTCTTTGCTTTCAGTATTGAGAGGGCAAACAGACCGGACCAGCGGCTGATTTTAAAACAACAGGGTACGATATAACGCATTTATCTGTTCATCTTTACAAAGGCCGCGTCAGTTTGGCACCACGATGGAAATATGAATTCAATGTCAATATCAATGTCAGACCAATGTCAAGACTAAATCTATATTCCCAACATTGCGAATAAAACGCAGCAGGTGACTGTGGACAAAATGTCATTGCATTACCTACCACTACAGTCCAAATGAGCTCGATTTACACAAAGCAGAAGATACACCTCACCACGTTATGTACAGCATCGTCATGCTCCATGTCTGTGCCAGTACTCTCCTTTCATACACTATAACAGCATCTCTGCCACTGCAGGCCCCCCTCCTAGACACGGTTTCTGGCTACGTCTCACTAGAGAGGATCAGCAGATACACACAGACATGTGTGTTGACATAAACCTCAGCTGAACATAGAAGGTGTAGCATGGAGGAACCAAGCTACCAGGATCAGCAGTCTCTGCACAGTGGCAACACTGCGATAAGCATGAGATTTCCAGCAGACTAATACTACGCTTAACGCTCAATTCTGCTTAATCTATTCTTTATGCTTTAGCCTTGCAGTGTGAACTGCTTCAACTCTGTAATGGGCTTATAAAGCTGCTTCTATATGCAGTTATAGAAAGTGGGGAAAGTCTGACTACCAAATGTAAATGTCACACTTCTTTACTGGCCAACTTGGCAAAGCTAAGCCAGAGCTGGCACATAAACGCCTCGCTGGTGGCTAGAATGCAATTAGAATGGTCTTTGGCTGCATTATGTTAAATAAGTGCTTTGAATTGCCACCAACGGCAATGACAGCCCTGAATACTGAAGATCTATATGGCTGGAAATGTTCTGTTTCACCAAATTATTCCAAACTGCAGAACTTACTAAAGAAGCAGAACTTACGGCACCAACATTTACCCAACTTTATAGTCCGTTTTTCGATAAAGACACCATTGGGTCCGTTTTCAGCCTAATCCATGTCAATCACTCAAAGACAGACGCTGACTATACAGACAGAAACCAAGGACAAGCTTTACAGTGATAAAGCAAAAAAAAAAATCCAACATGCACACACAGACTTCTGTCTAGTGCAAAAGGTCTTACGCCTCTGCAGCTCGTCTCTGCCTTCACCTGAGCCTCAAACACATTTCCTCTGAGTTTAAAGAAACAGATGAGAGTGTCTGACAAAAGACTTCCAATATCAGCTTGGAAAAATGAACCCTTTCAAAGGTCATCTGCAAACATAGCCAAACACAGCAGCTGAAAGCTGACCGGACAAGTTGAAGACATCAATATTACAGACTGACCAGAAAATTAGTTCAAAAGCAAACAAGTTGGTTTGCTATTCCACGTGCAATCACCCCAAGTAATTACTCTTTTAGACACTCAGCACTGCTAAAGAGGTTTAAAGAGCTGCTGGACCCAGCAACTTACCTGCCCATCTACGAATAAACCCTTTTTTTGTCTTTTGCTCCTTGGCACTTCCTTTCATTTTCTCCCCGTCTTTCATGTTGTCTGTCTCTTGTCGTGCTTTCCCTTCTCCCCGCAAGCTACCAGACTGTCCCTTGGTGAGAGGCAAGCAAGGGATGAGGAGGAGGGGAGGAATAAAGGAGGGAGGAAAGGTGAGGGAGAATGAGGAGTTATAGAAGGAAATGACTGTGGGCGAATACTCTGATCTATGTGGCGTTGTCCTTCTTTCCTCTTTATTTCACTGTGGACGCGTGCCATCCCACAAGTGTTCCAAGCTGCCTCAAAAAATATTCTACCCTATCCTTTCTTACTTTACCTCCTACACCATTTTCACTCCTCCTTTATCATTATTTCTTCTTGCAGAAGCACTGATCTTACACGTGTAATCAAATGGCAATTCCCCACAACATATTCTGCCCGTAGACATGTAGGAGCAAAATACACATTTGCCCCTAAGTCAGAATTACAGATCTTCACTTCATTTTCACGCTGCAGAACTTGTAACTGGCATTTCAAAACAGGGACCATAAAAGAAGGTGAACTAGAGGAGATTACAAGACAGACGAAGGGATTGAAAGAAAAAAAAAAGATAGGGAAAGGCCCAGGAGGAATGGCAAGAGCATGATATTAAGGAGATGACCCACTCGTTCATCCATTTACAATACCATCCCCCATTAATTCAAGGCAGAGCTGCCTCTAGTCTTGTCACTAAGCCATCATTACATCCACCATGTTTTATTTGTCATGTTCATTTTGCTTTTTTTCCCCGTGTATGTCAAACACACCTTGGGAGTGCTTCACTTCCCAGAGGTCGTCCATGTGGTTGACAGCACCGACCACAACCAACACACACACACGGTCCGACTACACACCAAACTAAACTGTCTCTCACTAGTCACCTCTCTCTCTCTCTCTTACACACACACCCACCCACACACAGACTCACACCCACCAGCACCACCTGCTTCACTGATGCTACTTCTGCTACACAAGCCCCCTCCCATTTCTTGTTGCTCCCACACATGGTGCCTCCACCCAGTGCTTCCAGCGCCTCCTTCAACATCTCCCCAAGCCTCTCCCCAGACACCTCGCTCCTAACCTACTACCCTTTCACTGATGCTACCTCACAGCATCACTCTCCTCAAGCAATGCCGCTCTCCACGAGCCCTCAGCCCAACCCCCACCGGCTGCTTTCACAGAGTGTGACAGGAGGACAGCCAGCTGGTTGGATAGGACAACACGCAGAATAAAAAAAAATACCTGCTACATAAGTATGCATAGAGATAGGGTTGACATGCCTTGGGATGGTGCATTGCCCATGCTGCGACACGGACCGCTGCAGCTGAAAGTGATCGCGTTTCCTGTTTCCCCCTCCTCTTTTTTTCCTCTCTCCTCCTCCCTCCTCGTTTGCTGTTCTTCTCAAAGTGGTCGGTCTCTCCTTTCCTTGCGCCGGTCCCCGCGCTCCTATTCGTTCCTCGCCTTCTACCGTCCTCCTTCCCTTTGTCTCACTCTGGCGTTCTCTTCCCTCCGCTGGAACCTCCTTCGCGAGATGGCTATGGTCCAGCAGCGGCGCTCCTGACAGCACTGCGCGTGTGTGACGGCGAGCACGTGTATGTGTGTGTGTGTGTGTGTGAGGGAGAGGCTTGTGTGAGTGAGGGAGAGAGAGGGAAGAGATGGGCGTACTCTTCAGCAGTAGGAGCTTAGTCCGTGCATGCCGGTGCAAGGATGCTCAGCACACAGCTAAGAATGAAGCACAAAATTTGCCCATGATAAATTCACACTCCCTCACCCGCTCTCTCGCTCTCTCTCACTTGCTCCTCCATGGCTTATTTCCTCCCCATTACACATTATACTCTCTCTCTCCTCTTAAAGACACAGGCGGCACGCTGCATTGCTGCATGCCTAAGGCACATCTCATGATATGGTAATAAAGGGGAGTCCAGGGACATTGGTACAGTATGAGGCTCCGCAGCTGAGCTAGCAGGGGGGGTGGGTGGAGAAACGCTTGAAGCATCTATTGTACCAGGAATGAGGGGGGAGAGCATCGGGGAGGGTGGTGCTGGTGATGCGAGAAGGAAAGAGAGAGTAGGAGGGAGAGAGGAGTGTGAACACTTGAAATATCCCCTTGTGACAACAGCAGCTAATGATGAAGCTGCGTTGGGCCAGAGGCAAGTTTGTAGTGGATTGGCATGGCAACCGGAGCTCGGTCGCAGGTGAGAGTGACGAGAAGGACGCCACAGGAGGGCAACCGGAACATTGCTGTGGAACTGTGGCACAGCGCTGCTGGATGTTTGTTTGCAAGCATAAATTACTACTCTTCTGAATCCTGGAAAGTGATCAGCTTCAGTCATAAGAGTCCAACATTATATACGCTATTTAAGAGCACCCTTTAATAGAGACAAATCCATATTGAAATGAGTCATTTCATAGGGTACAAAAAAATGAGCAACAACTATCTAAAAGACAAAAACTGACTGAGTGAGTCAGGCACACATAATAGTTATGATGATAGAGATTCTGAGTATCGCTGTCAAACAGAGTGAAGCTAAGCATTGTGGCTAATGGCTGCTGATGAGGTAAGAAGTTAATAGGAGGGAAAGAGTGAGCGAGAGAAAGTAAAATGCCAGGAGATGGAGAGATAAAAGAGGATGGAAGCCCTCTTCACGATGAGGGCTTTGAATAATATATGATCGAGCTGCTCATGACTTACATTGCACACTGGAGAGTCCGTCATGTCCAGCTGGTGCACAGGTTCAGAGAAAGGATACATCAGCCAGTCAGGTGCAGCCGGTCCGCCTGAGCCGGAGACAAGCCGACATAACCCTGTAACATCACAAATACTTATTTTTAAACTTAAGGTGAGGGACGCTTTCAGACAGGATGTCGGTGTTTGCGATCTCACAAACTGAGAAGCCAGTATGTAAAGAGAACAGGAGTGTATGAATAGGAGAGAGTATGATAGCTAGTTTAAATGGTGAATGGCTTTTCAACCTATTGGTAAAAGCGCTTCACAGTCACAATGGCACATCTACCCACTCATTCACACAGGCTCACGCATTCACACACCAGTTCAAAGCAAAGATACATACTTCGGTATCTGTTACATGGATCACATGGTGAATACTCTGGTTCGTGAACAACGCTCACGAACGGAGTGACAGCTGCCCATGTAAAAAAACAGCCATTCAGTGGAGGGAAATATGGTGGAGGGAATATTTAAGTCTGAGGCTGTTCTGGATACCTGGAAGTTGGTCACCTGCGCTAAACTGACCACCCATGTTTGAATATCCCATACAACATGAAGAACACCATTTATATTACCTCACACCAGCACTCAAACACCCTTGCTGGTATATGGTCCTCGGGCTCTCTTCACAGAGACTTAAACAAATGGTGTAGTC
This sequence comes from Chelon auratus, assembly GCA_030220025.1. NCBI lineage: Eukaryota > Metazoa > Chordata > Actinopteri > Mugiliformes > Mugilidae > Chelon > Chelon auratus. The sequence goes on from JASGAT010395797.1 coordinate 8,173, forward strand.
AGGTGATCATGCAGATAAAAACGTCAAAGGTTTACTTATTACGTTTTATTTTCTTTGCTTCCTACTCCCTCTTATATTACAGAACCACGGAACCATGGAGCCTTCTAAGACATTCCCCCAACCCTTTGTCTTGCTCCTTGGGTTCTTCTCCATTTACTTTCTTTGTCCCTTTTCATGCCATCTCTGAAACACCTTTCCTCCATCCATCAATTTGGGCCTTGTCAATTAATGCATCAGTAGTGATTGCATGAGTTGAGCCGTGGTCTCTGTTTACCCCTTGTGTACCACCGCTGTGTGGCTACAGTCCATGTTGTGTACTTGTGTATGCATAACAAACAAATATAAACCTGTAGCTGACTTTCTGAGACGTTTGCCGTCGTCTGTATCATCTGTGAAACACATTACCATATTTCTGTCTTGAGGAAAATAATACTGGAGACTGGTTGGTGTTTTTGCCTCTGGGCTTGTGTATTTTACTGAGCAGGAAGCTGCTCAATGCAGAGATGCAACTTGCTGAGTAAGTATCTCTGAGGGGTTGACAAGCACACTCTGCCAGTGTTTTCTCATGAAATGACACCTGCTGTCGTATTGCTGGCTCTGGAACTGATCACATTGCAAAGCGAATTAATTTTGAGTGTGCTCGATCTAAAAATGATCCGGCTTCGCATTTTTATAACTTTTCAAATCGTGTTCTTGGAAGAAATGTTCGGTTGTCCCTAAGGAATTAAAGGAACCCAGTTTGCCCCGGTTGTCCTCCTTCCTCCTCTCCATCTCAGCTGTGCGAGCCCATCGACCCAGAAACCCTTCAGCACATTCTGTGGCACAATAGATCTGCCCTCGCTTCAGTGGAAACTGGCCATCTGAGGTTATTAGAGGGGGGCTGGGGAGGAATGTCAATGATAGCGTGACTTGGATGCAAGAAGATGAGGCAACCTTGGCAGGCAGGGGGCAGAGGTGTTTTCACTGTATATGGAAAAGAGAGAACGTAACTGCCATAACAGATCAATCAAGTGAACACTCCATGTGCACATTATGAGGCACACTGCCGCATACTGCACACTTCACTGTAACCTTCAGACAAAGGCCCAAAGTCACTGTAAAGTCAGAGCTAGAAGGATCCTCTGAAGAGAAATGTAGAGCCATTTCTCTTCACCTGCCATCATTAGGAAATAATTGGTGAGCCCAGACTGCTCCAGTTATAAGAAAAACACTCACACTCATCTAACCCTTCAAACTGCTGCTATTGCATTTATAACACCATGGAAACGATAAAAATCAATGTCCAGAGGAGACAATGAGACACATTCAGTCAGCAAAGTCACAAAGAAGGAGAGCCTGACACAGCTATTATGTGGGATCTACTTATGTGGTCTGGGCAGGTATTATTANCCCCCAAGAAGCAGCTCAAATCATCAGGGAAATACACTGAGATGATCCTATACAGCAGGGTATACAGTATGCTAGTCCCAGGCACCAGCTGCCCATTGAGGGGGATAAAACCCAGCAATCCACCTGAGACGCAGCAGCAGGCTCCATTACATTTGTCACATCTCTAAAGCCAATATGCATCATTGGCCTCTGGTAGAAAAGTTTGCCAGTGGGCAACAAGAAAGAAGGTTACAATTACACTTTGATGAAAAATGCTGCAAAAACACATGACCGATGGGAAAACATGTCCATTTACTGAAATGTTGCATCTAAGCACATATTTAAGTCAGAAGTGGAAAAATACACAGATAATAGCTGTAAAGACGCATATTTAGAAAAGGGACACTCAGACTGAGTACCATTTAACATGGCGTTGTTCGGCCGGTTTGTTTGTTTGTTTATTTTGTATATTATTATTATTTTTTTAAGTATTTTATATTGTAAATGTAATATGCCAAATCGCTTTTATTTCTAAGAAAGTCTGCTACTGAAGGCTATCCTGTTGGTAGTTGCAAACACTTTTGATAATATTATTGTAGCCTCACAGCTAATGTTAGCTAACTAGCTAAGCTATCGCCGTGCTACATTACCTCGTTGATGGTTGATACGCCGCCGTCATACTTGAAGCTAGCTTGAAGCATTGGCTTGAAGTGACATATTAGCTTGAAGGCTGGCACTGGAGCGAATCCGCTAACGAGTTACGGAGCATGCGCAAATAGGAATCTTTAATTTACCGCCTTTTTTTTTTTTTTTTTTTTAA
>JASGAT010395798.1:0-25277 GCA_030220025.1 Chelon auratus
GCTAAAGACCTTGTCAAGATGATGGCTGAAGCTGGTAAGAGAGTGTCATTCTCCACAGTGAAACGAGTCCTGTACCGACATGGACTGAAAGGCCACTCAGCGAGAAAGAAGCCATTACTCCAAAAGAAACATAAAAAAGCCAGATTACAGTTTGCAAATACACACAGGGACAAAGACCTTAATTTTTGGAGACATGTGCTGTGATCTGATGAAACATAAGTGGAACTGTTTGGCCATAAAGACCATCGTTACATTTGGAGGAAAAAGAGGGAAACTTGTAAGCCTGAGAACACCATCCCAACTGTGAAGTATGGGGGTGGCAGCATCATGTTGTGGGGCTGTTTTGCCGCAGGAGGAACTGGTGCACTTCATAAAATAGACAGCATCATGAGGAAAGAACATTATGTGGAAATATTGAAGCAACATCTCAAGACATCAAACAGGAAGTTAAAGCTTGAGCGCAAATGGGTCTTCCAAATGGACAAGGACCCTAAGCATACCGATCTCAATCCCACAGAAAATTTGTGGGCAGATCTGAAAAGACGTGTGCGAGCGAGGTGGCCCAAAACCCTGACTCACCTGACTCAGTTACACAAGTTCTGTCAGGAGGAACTGACCAGAATTCCAGCAGACTATTGCGAGAAGCTTGTGGAAGGATACCCAAAACGTTTGACCCAAGTCATACAGTATAAAGGCAATGCTACCGAATACTAAGGAAATGTATGTAAACTTCTGACTTTGAAGAAAGTAATAAGAAAATCTCTAACAAATTCTCTCTCTCATTATTGTGGCATTTAGCAAATAGAAATAATTTTGGTAATCCTAACTGACCTAGAACAGACTATCGGGTAAAAATTGGCACTTTTTGCACTTCTGGTTAGGTGCCTAACTGCATTTTGTTTCATCTAAAAAGGAATCTAATCAAATCTCCCCCAATAATGTATCACACACACAATATGCCTATAAATAATTGAGATGTGTTACTACTATAATATTCACAAGTCATTTATTTATTTATTTTTTTCATTCCAAGGTGAAGTGTTTCTTGTGTGCTAAGCAAATGTGGTACAACAACAACACAGAGGCATTATTGTGCTTGTCATGAAAATAATGAGTAGAATAGAGTTGCTGTGGGATACTTGTGCACCCCTACCTCCTCAACACCATGTGAAAGGGTTTTCTCCAAAGCTAGAGAGGTTATTATTTCCAGGAAGAGAAACCGACTGTGTCATGGTTCTGAGTTTTGAGTATTTCTTGTGTTTCATGTTTTATTTTGTGAAGTTCTTCCTTGGTGTTTCTTGTTGGTGTTTTCTCATTTGTTTTACCTGTGTCTCATCACCCTTCTGCCCACATGTATATATAGCCCTGCCATTCCCTTTGTGCGCTGTCGCATCGTCTGCTAAGCTTCTACTGTCCTGTGACCCTGTTACCCAGTTTGTCCTGCTTTTCTGTTCCTGAGTTCTCGTCTTCGTTTTTGTGGTCTCCATCAGTGTCTTTAGGGTTTGTGTGTTAGGATTACCCTGCCATCCCTGCAGCGTCTTAAGTTTTGGGTTGGTCCTGCATTTGAGTCCAACTTCACCAGAAACTGTGACAGACCGAGTTCAAGCACAGTGGGGAAAATATATAGTTTCTTCATAAAAATGAATAAAGTTACTATCAACCCAGTATTCATAAGCACAATTACTGTCCCATATTTTGAAAATACTGCAACAGTTTTAACATAAACATCTCATGTCCTATTCGATTTATTTAAACATCTATTTTTGACATTAATAGACCGCTATTACCATTAATCACACATTAATCAAAAACAGATTAGATGAATGAATGAACCACACAAAATGAAATTAAGGTGTTTTTATTTCTATTATTTGCTGTGATTATTCTCATGCTGACAGCATTGCAAGACATCCAAGAGGCTATCACAAATAGTTGAAATGATAATTAAGGTTTTGACGAGCAGGGGGTTTGTGTGCACATAAAGAGTCCATTAAACTTTTTGAAACAATTGGATATAAAGTTTCCAATTGTTAACACTGAAGCCTCACCTCGTGATGTTCTCTCCGGCTATACTCCGGCTTCCTCCCACCATCCAAAGACATGCTCATTAGGTTAACTGGTGATTCTAAATTGGCCGTAGGTGTGCATGTGAGTGTGAATGGTTGTCTGTCTCTCTGTGTTAGCCCTGCGATAGACTGAAGACCTGTCCAGGGCGTACCCTGCCTCTTGCCCAATGACGGCTGGGACAGACTCCAGCCCCCCTCACGAACCTCCAGAGGAAAAACGGTTACAGAAAATGAATCTGGGCATCACTAGTTTCAAGTAGCACTTAACACATTTGTGTCACAGTTGAGTAACCTATCTCCCTCTCAGTACTTTTCCATTCTGCTTCTCTCAGCCTGCCAACCACTCCCACTTTGTCAGTCAACTCAACTCACCTGTGCTCAGGCCAACATATATTCACCAGTTCCACATGCAGTCCTTGGCCAGATTGTTCTTTGCCATAAGAGACTGTCTAGCACCCATCTGCCTGACTCTCACTCACCTGCTTTTTCCTGTTTGCCAACCTGTGACTGCCTTATTAAATGATTGAACTTCACACAGATTCTGTGTCTCTTTGTGCTGCAGTTGGGTTTGTACACCACCTGTTTTAGTCAGTGCATCATTATAGTTGCCATATGTTACCATAGGGAAGCACTGCTGGGGTCTTGATCACAGGGTAGCTGTATACTGGCACAAGACACTCTGCTCCCCTGGGTCTGGTATAAATGACTGCATCTGAGGACATATCCAGATACAATAGTAGCAATGATTAAAACCATACCTCTGCTATTTNCCCCCACACACACACATTATGTGAAATACAGAATCTACATTAATTTCCTTGTTTTGTTTTTATCTTTGGTTCTTTCTGTTGGCATTAAGGCCATTGAAATTCATGAAAGCATTGTACATTTACAGTATGTTTATCAGTACCTCAACTGTGTTGGGTAAAGGAGCAGGAACGTCACCAAACCTGGATCAGGAAGACAGATCCCCTCCTAAAAGCATGCCTGTGCAGAGACTGTATCAGACATGCAGGCAGTGCATTTCAGTCTTGGGCCTTGGTTATTCCACAAGGTCCTAACAAGAAAACTGTCCACAATTAGGCAACACATGCTGTTGGTGTGTGTTGTCCAGGAAGGGTGGAAGTGGACCTCAAAGTATTTGATGCTGCTCACTCTCTGGACAGTGGGCCTCTTGATGATCAGCTAGCTGTACTACCTCACATGCTTGCTATATAACATTCAGGGAGACACAAAAGTTTCCCAGCAGAACACTGAATTGTTACAAGATGGTCATTTTATTTTAATATTTTAATAACTTTATTTTTAGTTGCTGTCTCTGTCCAATACTTGTGATGCTGATATAACGCAACAATTTCCTGTATGGGATCAATAAAGCCTGTCTGTCTGTCTTTCTGTCAGGAAGGATGGAAAGAAGGAAGGAAGGAAATTTGATGGGACATTGACTGCATGAAATTTAACCACCAAAAATGTCAAACCTTTACACATCTTCTCAGAATTTAGTAATGTTGGCTTCTCTGCCTTTGCTTATATCTTTGGGTTTTGTATCTAGTCAGACTAAACAAGAATTGTAAGGGCATTGCTCTACTATCTCTATTTCTTAAAAAAAAAAAAAGAAAAGTTAAATATTAAACACATAGCCCACAGTAGTTGCTGATGATTTTCAAAAATATAAATTAAATATAGCCTATTATTAAAACTCATGTGAGCACAGAATTAGTCTACACAACTGAGGAATTATTTAAGAATGCTACAGAAATTATATGTTTATTTTCGTCACTTTCTTAAACTTTAATATTTATTCATTCATTCATCTTCTGTACCAGCTTAATCCTGTTAAGGGTAACTTTAATATTGCTTCCGTATTTTTTGTCATATTTAGTATTTATTTATCACGTGAATTGGACTTTTGCTCAAAGCTTAGCTTCTTTTTTATTACAATTTTACATTAAATGACTATATAATGACTGATTCAATCTTTCTTTTAGTTTTTTTGACAACTGAAGTTTATTAGTTCGTGAGTAGTTTGTTGAAATCAATGGCAAAAAGAGTAGATATTGAACGGGAGCATGTTTTCCGGTTAATATTAAGCTTCACTACGAGGCTTTTATTTGAAATTAATTATTTATAGAGACAGAAGTTTGTGTTAAAACTGCTGGACACACTGCATCTCTGTAACTGATGCTCGGGGTGTATTTAAAATATATTTTTAGCACAGTTGTTATTTTGATGTTCCCATTATTTTGTCCGTTCGGCGTTCTCGTCTGCGCATAATGTTATCGCGAGAAGTAGCGGAGAGATACGCTTGCTCCGTTTACCTATCGTGTACTGACAGAAAGCCCAGCCTGCCTGGAGTTCCTCAGCGCTGATGGTGAATAGCCACTGCTGCGGTAACGGGCGGAGGAGAAAAAGCCGCAGAAGGAGTCAGCAGCGGCAGAGCAGTGATAGCTCTGAGTTAGTCTTGTAGATTTAGCATTATTACGTGTGTCATCGGATCCTTACAAAGCTCAGAAGGGAAAGGAAGGGGAGAAATAAGGAAAGATGGCGGCCGCGGCCTCGCCGGGCTCCGGCTCGTCCACCTCCTCAGACTGGATTGTACTGAGAGACGGTTGCCTGCGTTGCGACGACGAGGGCCTGCGAAGCCTTTCGTACCACCCGGCCCTCAACGCTATCTTGGCCGTTACCAGCCGCGGCAGTATCAAAGTAATTGACGGCACTTCGGGGTCCATTCTCCAGGCTTCTGCGTTGCACAGTAAGTACGGAGTCCTCTGTCAAACCCTGACACCAACAGTTTCAGTTTTGACAAGTCAACCACTGATTGTCAACAGACTCTAAACACGACACAGGCGGAGTTGTAACATCAGCTCGCTAACATTAGCTCCTCCTAGCAGTGATCTTTGGGCCTAGTCAGATTTTTTTTTCCAACAGGCATTTGCTTAACACGCTCTGTCTGTGTATAAGCGCAGTCATTATCTTCGGCCGTTAATGTGTTTGTTGTCAAATGCACTGGTAATTCTTAAATGTCAATCTTTGTCACTGTTTACCGCAGTGACATAACATACAGCTAGCTAATAGCTAGCGAATGGACAGTGCTAGTTAGCCGGGCAACCTTCCCTGTCAGTTTCACTTATTCTAGTTGTCAGTCACGATATGAGGTTAGAAGAACATTTCGTAGCTTGACGACTTGAAGTTGTAAAATTATTATTACCTCAATGCGACCACTTACTTATGAATAGTTAAGTTTTCTGATTCGAATTGCAGCTGTAGCCACTAAGCTAGCTGGCTGCTTTTCAGTGGCTTAACTTTACAGTCCACCGGGCGCACTGTCAGTCATTTAGGAGCGTTGCTGTGATGGTGAATGTGAACTCGCTTGATGCTGTAGAGTTAGTGCCTGCTTGCTGGGCTAACCTGGTGAATTCTGTCAATAAAGTAATATGTGTTCTCACTATCACACAATATTATGTCACAGAGTTGGTTTCACATATAACGCTTCAGTAAGAGTTGTCAAGCTCTGCTCTCTTGTGACTTCAGTCTGAATCTTTGCCCTCTGCTTCGTACACCTCAAAATGTTCTGTTAAGTTGTGAAAGGGGAATGACACTTGGCTGGGGTGTCTGGTAGGAAATCCCTCTATTTTTGTTTACATCTTAATTTGGTAATGGATGTAAGTATTTCAAGGAAAGCAATCATCCTGACTTTTATTATGACTTTTATTATTTAACGAAAATTGTATATCAGCACACATGCTTATTGGAATTAGTCTCATATAAAGAAGATAATGTGATTTTGACTGATTAGTGGAAGATAAGGACCAGGGCAACTCTCCAGAGCCAGAACTGCATGTAGTCTTCTGTTTACTTCAGTTTTCTCGCAACATTTCTTCTACACCAAGTCAATGTGTAAAATCACTCATTCTGAGTGGGTTTGCGGTCAGATTGATGTGATGGATTCAGCCCCTCTGGAGTAGTTCTTCTAACTGTGCTCTTAAAGCAGAGTAACTATTAGAGTAAATTAGGTATTCATTCAGTTTAACAACCCAGTGGAGAAAAACTGAGATGCAATGCAAAAAGAACAACATAACTGTTATTATATTAGCGCTATCTGCTAATGTAATTTCAGAATTACAGAACTTGCAGAACTTTTAAATACTGATTCGGCTCTCAGACACACAGAGAAAACTCCTGTAGTATACGTCCCCTTTAACTCTTTGAACCAGCATCTGGAATGAAGGAAACATTGCAGATGGAAGGATTTTACAACACATCCCTCCATGATGGAGACATGTATATATGTTAAAGTACTTCATTGTGACAGGCAGTGTGATTCTCTGGGCCGTAGCAACCGATGAGGATGACGAGGTTATTTTTGCAGTATTTTTGGCTGATCATGTGAAGTTTTGAGTTGCCTTGATGGACTAATTTTAATGCACTAAAAGATGACCAGAAATATGTAGTAAACATCTCATATTTGAGCATGGCACTGTAAAACAAATGTCGTCAAATGTTTTGGGGGTTGGGCTCCTCAAATCAGTACCTGAAGAGATTACGTCATTACGTTTTTTTTACCTGCAGAATGTGAGATCCATGTACACAAGAGATCCATGGGTGGACACACAAAAAACAAAGTGAAACTGCTACATATCGGTGCTGCTTATACATTATTTAGTTAGTAACTGGGTTCAGTCACTGTAAGTAACATCTTACTGCATTTCAAAAGAGCAGTATTTGGAGATGCAGAACTATTGCTGAAAAATGCGCTCTTCGTTGTTTCATATTAATGGTGGCTTTTAGTAACACCACAAGAGCATAGAGGAGTCAGTGGTGACGTTTAAACTTCTGTGTGTTTTCATTTGGACCCACAGTCTCTCAGTCAAACCTCATTCAAATCAAGAGACAATTCAAAGAGAGTTGGCTCAATAAGTTGTAATTTAGGTAATTAAGTGGAACATGAAGCTTATTGAGTGTTGACGTGTCATTTTGTAAATTACAGCACATTAATAAACACAATTCATATATTATTCTGAAGACGCTAAACAGACTTCTCTTGTAACACTGACACGTTAAGGCAGTATGTCAAAGATAAGCAGAAACTGCAGGGAAATACTTCAGTTTTTATTGCAGTAATAGAAATGAGCAGAATGTGTTGAAAAAAATTTATTAGGATTCAGCAACAAATTGACTACACTGGGTTTGATAAATAGCAACTGTCCAGTTACCCAAACACTAGAGAAGCTGAGACTGTGAAAATGTGGCCAATCAGACCTATTTGTCAGGACAAATGTTTGACACAAGATGACAGACCAAACGTGGTGAATAACTGTACAATAGTCTTGAAAGTACACTCCACAAAAGAAGTATTTCTTTTTGATCTTTTTGAAACCTCACCACACTGTGTGTTCTGTTCTTGCCCCAGCTAAACCTGGCGGTCGTGTCAGGTGTCAGTACTTTCCCGCTGTGGACAAGGTGCTTTTTGTGGACGACTATGCAGTGGGATGCAGGAAGGACCTGAATGGCATCTTGCTCCTGGACACAGCCCTCCAACCTCCAGTGGCCAAACCTGAGGATATGGTTCAGCTGGAGCTACCGGTCACAGAGGTGAGATAAGACAGCTTTACTGTACAGAGACACTTACTTTAACAAGTGTAGTTGTTCTTAATGCAAGAAAAAGGTTATGTTTTAATTCATCCAGTTTCCACCATTGCTGTTTGTGCAGTACATGTTTGCAGTAGAGTGCGAGAAGCCAAAATGTAGCAGTGAACATTTTTTCTGTTTAGGGACTGTGACAAAATCCTTAGATTCTTCACCAAAGTATTTTTCATTACAGCACAGACTAACATGTTTCCCCGCCTGGTCTCTTTGGCTAATTTTCCAATTTGTGACAGCTGTGTGGAGGGTAGATGTTTGTACAACTCAGCCGTTTAAATGATATCAAAAACTAAATGTTTTGTGCAGTTGAGGGCAGAATGGCTTTGAGTGACTAATAGGGGTTGTCACAGGCTGCTGTCTGTCTGCCCTAGCTGTGTAAATGCCTACAAACTGTCATGTTGTGCGGGTTGACATCAGCAACCTGTGATCACCTTTAGCTGCATGCCATCACATACATCATCATGTCATTTAACTAGTGGGGATCAGCTGGTCACGTTACTGTTACAACAGTCATGGAAAATACAGAGTCCCAGGGGTGATTCATGTGATGATGACACAGAGTCAAGTTATTCTATGATTCATCTACTATTCAACATAAATTATCTAAATTATAGTACCAGTTAGAAGTTTGGGCACATATATTCATAGACACCTACATTCTTTATATTTGTTTTTGCTATATATTGTTTTTTTTTTTTTAATAGTATAAAATAAGACTGACGACGTTAGTAACATACACAGAATCACCTAGTAAAATGTATTAACAAAGCAAAACATGGATCTTATTTTAGATCTATCCAAACAGCTACTGTTTGACTAACTTAATAATAAAATCTAAATGACACATTACCTAGTTGGGTTTGCACGTTCCAAGGCCAGATAAAATAAAAAACTCTAGATTGTTTTTTTAAATGTACCCCTAAAGTTTAAACAGCAAATTCCCAACCCATTCATGCCAGCATTAATTTTATTGTGAATAATGACTATCTACATATTAAAGGTAGCTTCTTTAACGAGCAGTCTCCAGAACTCAAACCACTGATTTTCCCTTCATGCAACAAGCATGAGCTCTTTTGAGTAATTGACTGAGGATCTGAAAATAAAGTTAATGGATGCCTATAGAGTCGAAGGGGGCTTTCGGAAGATGAAAAAAAAATGCTGGCTTTAAACGTTATTAAGAAACATTCATTTTAAAGTTGATATGCTTTAAGAAACATGGATAGAAACAAATTTGAGGGTCAGTGACGGGACTCATGAATCATCCTACCAGTCTCTAATTATATAAAGAAAACTATCTTTGCTGTTACTATCATTCAGTTTGGAGCAGTATGTTTGACTTTACTCAGTTTAAGTAGACTTTTCAAATGATCAGATCAAAATAAAGCAACTTTATCTCCTTTGACTGTGCTACTGCTGGTTTCCCAGTGGTGTTCTAACTCATTTTGAGACATGCTCCTGGTTAGTCCATGCAGATGTTTTGCTGTGAAATGCAGATGTTGGAGCTCTTTATTTGAGTACTTTATTCTATCTACCCATAAATCAGCTGTTCTGTTGACTTTGCTCATGGCAATGAAAAAGCTGTCCAAAAAAAGAAAATGCAACAATATTCAGTAGTATATATGTTCTTTGTTTGAGCTTTCAGTGTTTTTTATATATATATATGTACAAATGTATTTATCCTCTTGATTTTTCTTTTCTGTCATATCCAGTTCTATTTACATTTGTTTGCAGCCTCTTACATTTAACATTTTTTTACAGCTTGTCTTTTACTTGTAACGCTTAATCAGAATCAGAATCCCCTTTAATGACCAGGTATGTGCACATACAGGGAATTTGACTCCAGTTACTTTACTCTCTTGTGCATAAACATTAAGACTTAAAGCTGCTAATGTCCTTCATCAGACTACAGCTTCTCTCTGCTAATATATGAAAAGAAAGATTTAATACATGGACAGTCCTTGTTTTTGCTTAGCAAGATGCCACAGTTACTACAGGATATTTTAGTCAAACCATTTCTGCATTCTACTGGACAGATCTATTATGTCACCAATAGTTTCCTTCTGAAATATAATTATTTCCAATCCAACTAGTCTTTACTCCACTGACACCTAAACCTATTGCTACACAAGTGAGACATTATTTAAAAAAATAAAAGCCGAGTTAATTGTTTTATCAGCAAACTGGGATGTGTGACTCAAGTCACATTACCATGCATAAAAAGCCTTAACAACTCATTAAATCATTAGTCACGAATAAAGACCCATTTCCTGACTTGGCAGCAGTGAAAATCCCCATGCCAGAAAAACACTAGTCACATGGACGAGTTCAGATCATTGGAACTTTCACATTGTCAGGCACAGACATGTGGAGTTTAATCACATGACACATTTTTATCACCCATCCACCCATTGTGATTTAATGAAACCTTTCTGAAACAAAGTTGGAAACTTGAGACTGCAATAATACCACAAAAATGGATTTTATAACTGTTATATTTAAATGTGTCTGTGTGTGTATTTGTGTTAAGGCCCAGCAGATGTTGTCAGCCTGTCAGGAAAAGATTGATGTGTCCAACACAGAGGGCTATGAACTCTTCATCACTCAGCTTAAAGAAGGCCTGAAGAATACCTCACACGAGACAGCAGCCAATCACAAAGTGGCCAAGGTGAGTCTGACAAATTTTTGTTTTATTTGTGTCTGAAGAGAGGTCTACTGCTTGTGCTCATATGAGCTTCACCATAGTGACAAATTCTCTTTGCTGTTAGTGAGACACATGACAGATCTCCAATGTGAGGTATGTTGCTGTTTGAAGCCTTAGCAATAGATCCCACTATCCAGGGGGAAAGATGTTGTTGTCACAATGGTCTCCCTACATGAGGCTTCTCCTTGGACACAAATAACTAACTGGTCACTTTGTCTAAAACTCCGTAGTCCTGCCCTGATCAATTTGCAATGCGTGAACTGAACACAGAGTGCAAACGCTGATGCTCCTTGGAGGAGAAATGCAACCAGATCAATAGGAGAGTATGACCCAAAGACCTTTGGGATGAAGGTTGGGTTAGGCTCCGTATTGACCATAGCATGCTCAGATGAAAGCTGAGCACATGATAGATGAACAGAGAGAGAGAGAGTGAGTGGCTTACGTACACGACCCGACACACACCCGCACACACACACTGGTAAAATGATATAAAACAAAATCATAACAAATACAATTACAAGCAAGTTGTAAAGATAGGTCAGTATATTTGCACCAAAGAAGTAATTATAAAATAAAAAGAAATCCGATGTAACAGATGTGACATGCACTGTGTACCAACCACGCCTCTGAGAGCAGCTCATGTTGCAGACCAACTTGCGGCAAAACTAGAGAGAGAGACACACACATGCGAGACACACCAAGATGGACAGCTTTGTCACTGGTATAAAGCGGTATAAATCATTATGGGCTTCATCCTAAGTGAATTATTTCCACACACTCGATGAACTGCTGCTAGTTTTCTGCATCGACCCACTGGGCTCCTCACTGGTCTTCTCAGAGGCGTCAGTGTTAGTATTCACATGGAACCAGTGACTAGTTAACATGATGCTTAAAGCCTCATGGCACAACAGTGAAGTTGAATAGTCTGTACAGCCCCTACCAGGCACACCCACACCATAGCAATGCCCATGTTATCACACCCGCAGGAACTTTGAACCCCACAGGCTTTATTATGGCAGACAGTATTGATTTGTTTTTCAGGACATGAGAGAAGTTCTTATGGAACACTGAGAACGTTGTAGGCTTTTCCCTCTGGTGGACACTGGCACATGAATGCCAACTTGAGGTCTGCACTTTGTGTGGAACTTGTCCCTCTGAACATGTTCTGGGATGGTGCCAGGTGGGAGTTAAGTGGCCCGTTAAGGGACAGACAGAGCTTACTCTCCCCCAGAGGAGAAGCTATCAGGCCAGCCGTTTCTTCTTCATCACTGTAGTGAGATGAGGCGGTTTGAGGCCTGACCTAGAGAGAATGCTTCCTAGTCCATGGGTTCTTGAGGCCTCTAGAAACCTGGGTAGCTGCCGCATATGACTGGAGTAGCACCACAGGAGTGACAGGCTGAGCCTCCTCGCCAGGCAGAGTTTCAGCGCCTCATCGTCTGTTTTTTCTTCTCACATCTCTTCTGCATGAAGGTGACAGCTCCTCCAATGAGTCCCTGTGAATTGACAGGTGTGTCACGAAACTCTTTCTGAGCCCGAGCCAGTGTGCACTCTCCTGAATAACCATGAGGCCCAGAGCTCTCCCTGTAGCTTGTTTGGCCAATTTATAGAGATTGAGAACATGGCCCCTTATGCCACTGATCTTTGGATGCCATTTTTAGATGTTAGTCTAAAAGTCTGTTGCACCTCCAAAACAAACACAAGACAAAGGTTCATCTTTATTTATTTTTACTTTATATTTGCAACATGCTCTCAGTTCAGCAGCACACATCCACAGCCACGCACAACTTCAACGACAACTCAAGACTACCGTCTTTCTTAAAGAGACGGCTATTTTTGTGTGTGCACCAATTTTTCTTGATAAAAATAAAAAAGATAGATAGAGCTTTTAACACTGTAGCAACAATTGACTTTGGCTGTATATATATATGTGTGTGTGTGTGTGTATGTGTGCAGCCAAAGGTGCATCTGCTACAATTGGGTTTATGCCCAGTTATTACGTGAGACAAGGTGTAAATATTAATATGTTTCCGACTAGTGAGAAGGGAAAGTGATGCTACTTTTCTAGAGGCATTGCTCCCTGTTACTTCTTACGGTGTGTTGATAGTTTGCAGCGATATTCTCAAAAAAAGTATTGCTACTTTTTGTCTTTCTGTGCTTTTAATGCTTTTCCTACCAAGTAGCTATCTCATCTCATTCTGATGGGCATCATCTTATGGCAGGGGTGTGCAAACTTTTTGACTCGTGGGCCACAATGGGTTCTAAAATTTGACAGAGGGGCCGTGCCAGGAGCAGATGGATGTAGTGTTTGTGTGAAGTAATATAAATGACATGTAAAGGCCATTGCATAAAAGGTTTTGGCCTTTAATAGGCAGTAAAGCATGGATATACAAGGCTTTTTGAAAAAAAAAACAAACATTTATTAACAGCAGTTGTGTGTGTGTGTGGTTTTTTTTTTTGGTTTTTTTTTAAAGTGTGGGGGTGTGTCCACCTGGTTGGGACATAGAAGGGGGTGTGCGGCCAAAAAACTGTCGTGTGCAGTGCATTTGTGTAATTTCTACTTTACCGTATATGTAGGGTCCTACTTGTTCTTTGACCATGCTGATATCCTCCTCCCTCGCTGCTTCTCTGCCTTTTTCTCAGTGGGCGACAGTGACCTTCCACCTTCCCCACCATGTGCTGAAGCTAGTGGCCAGTGCCATTGTCAGCGAGCTGAAGAAGATCAACCAGAACGTAGCTGCCTTGTCTGTGGCCTCATCCATCATGGACAGGCTCTCCTACCTCTTGTCAAGCGCCAGGCCTGAGCTTGGGGTGGGCCCCGGGCGCTCTGTAGATAGGTAAGCACGGTCACTTTATAACTCTATGTTAATGCATCCTAAATAATCACTGAGCATTGTCAGGCCATGCACAGTTTACTTTAAAGAACCTTTTCAGCCTGTTGGCTTGTTGAACTCTGTTGTATTTGACATTTTAAGTTACTTTAACATACTTTTAAATATCGTTTAATCATCATGGATGCACACCAATTATTCATTTATTTTTGTTTGTGGCAAACCCTGCCCCCTGTGACAGGCCATAGCAGTGAGCTAATCAGTTTTCCTGAAGGGTGTATTCTGTGACGATTTATGTAAAAGAATGTTGATCGTTAAAAAAACAAAACAAGAAAAACACCAGAATAGAAAATATTGTGCATGTTTTTAAAATCTGCAGGTCCCTGATGTACAGTGAGGCCAACAGGAGGGAAACCTTTACGTCATGGCCTCATGCTGGGTATAGGTGGGCTCAGCCGGATCCAATGGCCCAAGCGGGGTTTTACCATCAGGTAGGTTCTAAGAGAAGCATAGGATGCCTTTATAGCTATCATCTTAGAGGAGCATTAGGCATAATTTGTGTCTCTGTTTATTGTTACAGTCACAATATTTGCATGTAGTCATCTGCACACATTGCCTCCTCTAACAGAGTTAAACCAGGGAAGTGTTTTGATGTCATGCTTACAAGCCAGTAGTAAGCGTTGGATAGAGACATCAACAACAATCATCATTATGTACAATGATATGAAATCAGTGCTGGTATGTCTTTCTCCAGTCTTTCCTCCTCTGTTTTTCCATAGCCTGCCTCCACAGGAGATGACAGAGCCATGTGTTTCACCTGCAGTGTATGTCTTGTCTGTTGGGAACCTACAGATGAACCTTGGTGAGTACAGATAATAAATCATGCATGCACTAATTTAGCAGCATGGTATTTAAATGGATTTAATTCCCGACACACCTATAATGGCTAATATTTCACAATTATTTCCCAGGTCTGAGCATGAGCGGCATTCTCCCAATTGTCCATTTGTGAAGGGCGAACATACACAGAATGTCCCATTGTCAGTGACACTTGCGACCAGCCCTGCTCAGTTTCCCAACAGCCCTGACAGTTCAGATAAGATTGCTTGCTATGGTTTTGGCAGCTGCCCGCAGTTCCTTGCTGCTGCCACCAAGAGGGGCAAGATCTGCATCTGGGATGTCTCCAAAATGATGAAGGTCAGGGCTTCGAACCATGAATGAGACTGTCATCTGTCTTGTGTTTTGGTTTTTGAAGATGCAGATGTAAAGACACTAAATGTTGAACCTAGATTAAAGAGTGGGTAATTGTATGCTTACAGGTGCACTTGAAGTTTGACATCAACCCATATGACCCAGCTATTCTGAGGCAGCTGATTCTTTGCAGTGGTGAGCAAGGCCAGCAGGCACTGACTGAGTCTCGGAGACCAACTCTGGCCTGGTTAGAGGAGTCTTCCTCCTGCTCTGACCTACCCAAGCTAGAGGGAGACAGGTAACACACACAAATTGACCTGAAGTATACTGTGTATACACAGCTGATAAACTCTAGGGCAGTAATAAGACTTGTTGCAGACTGTAACTGCAACAGCCACTGAATATTTGGTTGGTGGCCAGAGCCTGGGAACTGTCATTATGCCCTTATCAGTTTCTTTTGAGATGAGACTCAAGAGCTAATTGCTAGCATGGCTGCGTTTCTTTCCATTGCATTCACAAGGTGTAAGCAGATTGTTTCTGCACATATAGACATTTTCAATTTCAATCAACAACCTGTAGTATCACAGCATGCATAACAGCATGAGCGTTCTGGGTTCTAACCTGCTGTCCTGCTGGGGTCTTTAAGTGGAGAGATGCATAGAGATGCATGTTAGGTTGATGTGAAAATAAATGGTGATTCTCTACAGGTATTACAGCTGTATTATCAGCACAAGTCACTGAAATTAAAACATACTCTATGTATGTTTAATAATGACAGAACATTGTAAAAACTATTAATTACACTCAACAATTCTGAACTTTTGTTGAAGAGTACCATTTGGTGAAGTGTGAAATGGGGTTTTCATACAAAGATACCGTGATATTATAAACAATAAGTGTAAAATATAAAATGTATTATAAAATGTATTAGGAAAAGTTATTAAAAGTTATATTTTAGTCTTACTACTAATTAGAAATAATAATCAACAGATTAATTGTTTGTTGTGCTCCTAATAAACACAGTGCAAAACAACATTCCCGCAGTATGCATATTGCCCCAGTGATAACAGGCATTCACCCCCATTTTAAATTCAGAAGAACAGCGATTAAGGACCTGTTGCTCAAATCAAAAGTAACAATTTAGCAAGAGCGATATTCTAACAATTCCCTACTTTGAACAAGGATTTTTAAACAGGCAGTAGTAATAACAAAAGACTGGTTGACAAGAAAGAGAGTGGCCACCGTATGACTTCTTACTCTGGCTCACTAACTGATACATAAGATTCCAACAGTTCTCAGTTGGTGTTTTATATGTTTTAACTGCTTCTCTTCCAGTGATGACCAGTTGGAGGATTCAGACAGTGATGAGCATTCCCGATCAGAGTCTGTGACAGGTACAAAATCTTGATTTATTTTTTTTTCCTTTTTCTTTTTTTGAGGCCGCTGCTATCTCTTTCTCTTTTTGCTTTATACTACGATCCTCATTAAAATAGTTTTTACATTACTTGTGTCATGTTGTAGAGTGTACAGGGAAATCCTCATTCCTTGCTTCTGTTGCAGGTCAGCCGTCTCAGTGGGAAAGTATGGATGTGAGCCTAGGGGTGACGGCTCTGAGTGTGCTCCAGCAGCCAGAGAAGCTCCAGTGGGAGGTTGTGGCCAGTGTGCTGGAGGACACAGTCAAGGACCTGGAGGAGCTGGGTGCCAACCCCTCTTTAAACCAAACCAAGGTCCACAGCCAGGCCAAAACAAAAGATAAGCTCCCTGACCACCACAACATTCCCTTCCCGTGCCTGCTGGCCGGAGGCCTGCTCAGCTACCGCTCAGCATCCAGCACCCCCATGGCTGGACCCTTACCCACAGCCTCTGCTACATCACGAAGGACCGCAGATGGCCCACTTAGGACTCATGGCTCTGAGCCTTTCCCCACTGGGCCTTTACAAGAGCAGGGCCCCATGGAGATAGAGACTTGTGACCCCCAGACAGCAACCCAGGAACAGGGCTTTTCTAGCCTAACAGGTTCCCAGCCTCCAAGCCCCTCTGCTCTGCCAGCTGTACGCAGGACAATACCAGTGCTTTTACTGTACAGTATCAGAGAGGTGGATGACAAGTCCTCAGGACAGGTGTTTGCTCAGATGAACAACCTAATGAGCAAAGGGCTCCATGATGAAGGCTTCACTGTGCCACAGATAATTGAAATGGAGTTTGACACGCATGAGCAACTTCTTCTTCAGGATCCTCCCATCACTTACATTCAACAGTTTGCTGATGCAGCAACTAATCTGGCAGGGCTGGATGGTCACATGGACAAATGGAGCACACTGGCTGCAGCATCCGTCTCTACTCCACCTAGGCCTGGAGCACTGGTGCAGTGCCTGAGGCTGCCCAAGCAGCTTGAGGATGAGAATCTTTATGTGGACTCAATTACACCCTGCTGGGATGGTGTGCACCTCCTGGTTGGTCTGCAGCCATGTGGCTCCGAGTCTCTGAGTGCAACAAACCAAGTGGAGGCTCTTAATAATCTCAACCGCCTGCACTCAGCCCTCTGCAGCCAGCGCAAAGGAGACCCACTACACCCAGTGGCCAATGGGGTTGAAGGCCATCATCCAGGGGGGTCTCCACCTGAGACGCCCCTCATCCTACCCCCAGGGGACCAGCAGCAGCAACATCCGAGGTCCCCAAGTGGTGGGAGTGGAGGGGGCTATCTTGCACTCTACAAGCTCAACTATTCCACTCGGATTGTTACCTTGGATGAGGAACCTATCAAGGTGCAACAGATCTGGGACCCTTGTGATGCCATCACCTCTCTTATATTGCTTCCTCCAGATGTGCTGGACAGCAGGGAGGATGACAGTGAAGAGACTCCTGAGGAGACTCTTGCTTCAGCTCCAAAAAATGGCTCGTCTGGGTTTGGAACCGGCCCAGCAGGTTCTGCTGACTCTGTAACTGGGACTGCATGCGGAGCAGCCACAACCAGCAGCGGCACTACCGTCACCAGTCCCTCCACCTCCAGTCATAAAGAGAGCAAGCGGTCAGAGGTGGCAGGCCTGGGCCACCTGGTGGTCACCACCCAGGCTGGGTATATTATGATTCTGGATCTGTCCACATTGGAGGTCCTGGCCAAGGTGGAGCCACCTAAAAAGGAGGGGTCAGCAGAGGACACGGATCCCTTTGTTTCGGTTACCTATTGTTCTGGAACCGACCGCCTTTGTGCCTGCACCAAAGGTAAGTGCAACTTCACATTTCCCTGCAGACGGTATTGTAGAGGCCATCATTCTATATTATTGTGATGTGTTTTTTCATTTTTTTTGTGTATCATTGTGTGTATCATCAGTTTTTAACTTAATTACATTTATGATATGTTTAACTTGCAAGTGGTCAGTTACTGGACTGCTGTTATTCTACTTTCTTATTGACAGTAATCCCTTCAAAAAAAGTCTGACTTCATCTATCATTCTAAATTCAGCCCCAAGCTCACAGGTTTCTACTCCAAGACAATTTTGATTTTGTTTTTTTGTATTTTTTATTTTCCTAACCCTGAATAATTTTTGGACCCTGCAGTTTTTAGAGAATGAGGACGAGTGCTGTAGTCAGCTTTTCTTACTGTAGAATGATATTTGTAATATTATACATATATTTGTATTAATTCCAGTGTGGATATTTCTTTGCATTTCCCCACCAACTTGTTAGTATTATTGTTTCTTCTTCTTATTTTCTTTATACATTTCTACTTGATTACGGAAATCAGATAGGGAAGTAGCTAATGTGAAATTAATAGCTGGGCTTGGCGAAAAGACAATTTACGGTAAGACTGCAGAGTATAATGTTCTGAACTTCTGCAGTCTCGCCACTCGTGGTTGCCATTTACTCTAATGTTATAAAGGAGGATAGTGCTGAATTTAATCAGATAATTTCTAAAGCAGATCATGGGGAAAGATGACCCCATAATACATACAAAACTGCCAGGCCAGTTCCAAACCCCGGTTAAAAAAAAAAAAAAAAGAGAGAAAGAAAAAAAAATCGGCATATTTAATGTTTCAGTAGTGCAGTAATTCATTTCTCAACATCTTTATGGCAATGTCAGTTTTGTTTCTGTTCTTCTCTAAAGGTGGAGAGCTTCATTTCCTTCAAATTGGAGGTGCGTGTGATGATATAGATGATGGAGACATGTTTATTGATGGCCCCCTTTCTAAAGGGGCTGAACTGCTGCTTGAGGGTGCAAAGCCCTCCTCAAACCCTTCTAGCCCTGGGATCACAGGTAAAACACAAGCACACTTGGTGAATAACTGTCCATATTAACTTTGACATATTGACAATGTGGTCATTGTGCTCACATACAATTGTACTCCAACTGGCTTTTGTGCAGGAGTGGACCTCCTGGTGGACCAACCGCTGACCACAGAGAGTCTGATGTCTCTTGTGGAGCTGACACGCTTTGAGACGTTGACGCCGCGCTTTTCAGCGACGGTGCCGCCGTGCTGGGTGGAGGTGCAGCAAGAGCAGCAACAGCGCCGTCACCCACAGCACCTTCACCAACAGCACCATGGAGATGCAGCCCAGCACACCCGTACCTGGAAGCTTCAGAGTGACAGGTAGCGTTCTCTTTGTAACTTTATTGATCATTTCAGATAAAAAGAAATTTGTTCGACTTGAATTGATCTAAATGATGGACTGATAAGAATTTGGTAATGACGGGGTGAAAGGTCACAGACCCGCTAACATTTTGGTTCGTGGACAGCCCGCTCTACCTACTGAGCCACAACCAACCCCGCTATAACTCACGACTACATAACCTAATTGTCAAATTTCACATAAATATATAAGGGAATAAATGTTGCAACCCTGACGGTTTATATCAAAAAGGTGAAAGGTCAACTTCAATGTGTTGCGATAATGTTCTGTAGAAACACCCTTCATTAATAATAGACAGACATCTGATGCTACTATTCAACTGTAATTCTATTTTTTAGCTGCCTCTTGCTAATGCAACGACGTTATGGACATGCGGAATTAGTGAAAAGTGAAAATTCGCAGTAATGTTGTTGCATTCGGTAATACACAGGATTTAGAAGAAATTAACCTTGCCCTTTTATGCAGCTATCAGTTGGAATCATTCTCTGTCGTCTTTTCTTTTCTGTGCAACAAATTCTGATAAACTATATTGAGACAGAATTATTCAATTTAGCTGGCATTACTTTAGCAGGCTTTAGAATTTTAAATTTACCTTTTAGTGTTCCACACAATTGTCGAGATATATCTATTAGTTCCTTAAATTATTGAGAAGCAACTGTAACCACAAGTGACTAGAATGGTTCGAATGTCTGTGCATTTTGATATTTTGATTGAGATATATATATCTATATATCTATAGAGAGATAGAGAGAGAGAGAGAGAGAGAGAGAGAGAGAATAGACCCCACAATTATTCAACTATTCAAGGTATTTAAGCTTTGCAGGTTATTTTGGGAAGTGTTAAGTGTTGTTTCTGCAGTTCCAGCTGGGATGAGCACGTGTTTGAGCTGGTTCTGCCCAAGGCCTGCATGGTGGGCCATGTGGACTTCAAGTTTGTCCTGAATGCCAACATCATCAACATTCCTCAGATTCAGGTCACTTTATTGAAGAACAAAGCGCCCGGGCTGGGCAAAGTCAGCGGTGAGGATGCTGTTTTGACATCACATTTTTGTTATAGAATCAATAGATTTGAAGTTAGAGATTTTAATTTGGATTTATAGATGTGAGCGATGAAACTGTCTGTGTCTAAATGTTGCTTCTCACCTCTTAAACAGAGACAGCAGTGGATAGACAGATTTCTTTTCCTCTTTCAAACATCCTCCACGCCAGTAGTGAGAGGAATGGCCAACCTCAGCTCCATGACTTCACAGAGGACATACAGTTCATGGACATAGAGGAGACATCAGGTAAAAAGGGGAACTGAATTGTATTGTACACTGCCACTCACACAGAATTGAACTAATGTAATAATTATAATCACTGTTGCTTTCGATATTAATCAGAACTCTTTTTCTGGTCATTGACCCCTGCATGGAAAACAATCAAACATTCACAAGGGTCACATCATCTAAATAAATAATGTGTATGAATGCAGCTGTTATTTGTTGCTACTGTATGTGAAGTATACACATTGCATTATTGGTACTTTTTCTCCTACTTTGTATTAAGTATTGTCTGTCTTGTCTTGTGTTTTCTGGTTTTCTATTCTATTAATCTTTTAGGTGGTGTTCAGCTTTCTGCTTACTGTTCAACTGAATAACTTCAGTCTACCCTGACTGAAATAGAAGTTTCTTTTTTTATTGCAGGCTCCATGTTGTGTCCATTCCTAGAAGACCACAAGGAGGACATCTTGTGTGGTCCAGTGTGGCTGGCCAGTGGGCTGGACCTCTCTGGCCATGCTGGTATGCTCAGCCTCACCAGCCCAAAGCTGGTCAAAGGTAACAACAGTGAGATATACTAAGCCATAACTAGCCATAACAAATTTTACAGTAACACTGATTGAAAGACACACTCATTCCTCTAGACGGAGTGTTCCTTCTCAAATGCATTCTAGTTAATACAGAGCAAACTCGACCCTCCCTGATCACCTCTGCACCTTTGTTTGGTCACATTCAACACCCGCAGTTTCCAACCTGCCACTTTTTCTCTGACCCCATGTTTGTTGGGAAAATCAAAATGTCTGGTAAGAAAAAAGAAGCAAAGCCAGCCCTACAATGCCCTTAGTATAAGTGTAACTATTTGTCTCAGCAGCAGTGGCATATGTGTGATCAATGTAGCTTTCAATAGCTATGAAAAAATTATACATGGGGTTGAGCTCACTATTGTCTCGCAGGAAACCATCTGTACACACAGAGAAGGAATGCTCCCTTGCGGGCATGGTTTTCCACTTATGGATACTTATACTAGACTGAATGAAGTTGAGAGTTTTGTGCTCAGGAAGAGGATATTCAGAATCATCCATGTAACTTTAAGTACTGTATGCCAGGGTTTCTCAATTGACCTCTTCCTTTCTCAATTTCAGGCATGGCGGGAGGGAAGTACCGCTCCTTCCTGGTTCACATTAAAGCAGTGAGTGACAAGGGCATGGAAGATAGTCCCAGGCCTGTGTTGAGAATGCCCAGTGTCAAGCCTCAGGGCACCAAAGCCCACTCACTGTCCACCTTGCTGCAACGGGCTCAGGCCTCTAAGGTAAAACGTATTCTTCGTAGAGCTTTTAGATGATATGCTCACTCATCCTGTCATTACTAGTCACTGACATTCCATCCTAATCTGATGGGGGAAGAAATTCAGTACCTTATCCAAGAATGTATTCCAAACTTAAAGTTAACTCAATCAAGTCAAATTAGTATCCTTTCCATATATCTTTCCATATGCCAAATTTCTTCTTTGCATTTGTCTTATTGAGCTTGAGATAAGGTTTTGGAAAAAAAATGTAATTCTCTAGAAGTATTCCCCTTTTTTGCCTCAGTCATAATCCGCACTGTTTTTTTTTTTTTTTTTTAAACTGGGCCCATTACACAGATGTCTGTGTGCAATAAAGTTTTTGTTTGTTTTGTGACTTTATGTAATGTACAAAAAGCTTTAATGATTAGCCCACCCAACAACAGACAGTAACATTCAATTGTTTGCTTCTTTTTAATCTGTGTGTAGGAGAAGGTCTCTGCAGCGAAAACTGACACGTCTGCACCCTCAAAGAAAGTAGAAAACCTGCGAGGCTGCGATCTACTGCAGGAAGTTTCAGTCACAATCAGAAGATTCAAGAAGACATCCCTACCCAAAGAAAGGTCAGATTACTACTAATGTGCAGCTGACAGTGTGTTCAAGTCTTAACACACATATATGAATAATATATGTGTTGATTTGTTCTTAGATGGGTTTTGTGAACATGTTTGCTTTAAATTAGGCTGCCTCCCCTGTTCTGTGCTTTTTAGGGTCCAACGCTGCGCTATGCTGCAGTTTCCAGACTTCCACGAGAAGCTCCTGGATGCGCTTTGTCGGCGGATGGAGGGTAGTCCGGCCACTGAGCATGCACAAAGCCTCACCCTGGACATCTTGTGCTGGCTGGCAGGTGTTTTCACCAACGGACCCTGCAGGTAGGCCTTAACATGGGGCGAGGGACAATAAACAATATCGCTTTCAGCATCTAGGATGCACGTTGCTTCAACTTTGACATTTTACAAAGTTAATTGATTCACCCTCTGCCTTATTTTTAGCTTAAAAGAAGGAAAGGAAGGCTTGCTGGTGAAAACCCGAATGAGGCTAACGGATATTGTGCGAGTGTGTTTCTTTGAGGCTGGCCGGAGCATAGCACACAAATGTGCTCGATTTCTTGCACTTTGTATCAGGTAAGAAACATTACTGACTTCTGCAAAGATGCTTGTATTTCTTTTCCACTATAGGATCTTTACAACCATGTAGCCGCATAAGGTTTTGCTGCGGGATTTGTTCTAAATTAAAAGACTGAAAGGAAGTGATGTTTTTGAAGTTTGAGAAAGACATTCAGACTCATGACATTGCACATATATTTCAGACACATTTCTTAAGAGTTCATCCCGAAACATATACCCTGTTTTACTAAGCTGCATGTTGTAATTCATCAGTAACATTTATCCCTTACCCCTGAGAGTTCCTGACTTGGTCTTAGTACACTCCTGAGCAGTGTTGACATTCAGCAAATTCAGGAACTTGTCAGTAAAGTGAGAGGGGTACAGTGGAAACAAAAGCAGAACTTTGATTTACAGGTGATGATGGTCCGGGAGCAAAAAAGATCAATGTTCTTTCTTGATCGTCTGTGCAGATTTGGTTTCCATGCCAATAATAAACTATTTTTATTATATATATTACTATATAAGCTATTTTTTTTCTCTTGCTATAGCAACGGGAAAGGAGACCCAAGTCAACAGGGTTTTGGTGTTAGCCTTCTCAAGGCTCTGCTAGACAATATGCCTTACTTGCCTTCAGCAGCAACAGGTGGTGAGTAACTAAGCAAGAGCACAAAACAACACACAGATACCCCCTAGTATCCATTTTCTAAACTCTCCTTTGTATTCTGTGTTCTTCAAGGCTCAGTCTTCTGGTACTTTGTGTTGCTGAACTATGTAAAGGAGGAGGACTTAGCAGGCTGCAGCACTGCCTGCGCCTCCCTACTCACCGCCATCTCTCGACAACTGCAGGACCGCCTCACACCACTGGAGGCACTGCTGCAGACCAGGTACCTTTCCAGTCATTCAGTTCAAGAATGGCTTACAGCCTTTGCAAACATCATTTTGTTCTCTTGAGTTATTTTTGGTAGTAACAAGTCATGTAAATGCAGTTGAAGTAACTCCAGTTTAAACTGCTGGTTATGTCTTCTTTTTAGAGTTCTTATTTCTTTGGTGTTTAACCCTAAAGACAAGTCTCTCTTCTCCCCTCTCACTGATGTCCTCTGCTCTCCAGGTATGGCCTGTACAGCTCCCCATTTGATCCGGTGCTCTTTGACCTGGAGGTCAGTGGTTCATCCTGTAAAAATGCCTTCAACAGCAGCATCGGAGTCCAGTCAGATGAGATTGACCTCTCTGACATTCTCTCAGGTATAACACTAATTTACAAAGCATTACAGCCATGTCAGCTTTCTGTTTTTAAAGTAATTCAAAATTCTGTACATTGTTCACTAACTCTATGTTTGTCCATCTTAATCTGCTAGTCTTGCAGCACTGCTCCCCATTTGAACACACAGACTCTTTTATGTTTCTGTCACTTGCATTTGCAGATTGTATTATATAAGCTAGTTCAGATTTTTTTTCTTGGCTCTGTTTTTGTGTTTTTATTTTGGATGTTGGCTGTGATGCAGGGAATGGAAAGGTGAGCAGCTGTGCAGCAGCAGAGGGCAGCTTCACAGCATTAACAGGACTCTTGGAAGTGGAGCCTTTGCACTTTACTTGTATCTCAACCAGTGATGGCACACGGGTGGAACGAGATGACGCCAGCATGTTCACTGGTAAACTTTTAGTTTTACTCTGCTTTGGCTCACGTTTCACTGTGTGAACTAGTCATTCACTGAACTTGTACTCTTGAACCCTAGTTAGTACATTTGGAGTCACCCCAGCGGTGGGTGGCCTGTCAACAGGAACAGTTGGTGAAGCTTCTACAGCTCTGAGTTCTGCGGCCCAGGTGGCACTTCAGTCGCTGTCTCATGCCATGGTGTCAGCTGAGCAGCAGCTGCAGGTCCTGCAGGAGAAACAGCAGCAGCTGCTGAAACTGCAGCAACAGGTAAAAGAAAAAGTCACTGTTGCAAAGCCCCATTTGATTGTGTAGTCACTGGCATAGATAGGGTTTTTATTGTTTTATTAAAAACAATTTTACAGTATATGGCACATTAAATAAGACCATGCATTTTCAGTCCGTCTTTAAATTACCGTAATAATAGATATATTGGATATTGGATTTAGTGACAAATGGCAGCAGCCTGTACATATTATATATGGGAAAACTAAACATAAGCTGTGGAGACGTGGACAAATGTATGTAAGATTATATACAGTATCAGTGAATAAATCTAATTTATAGTAAACAGTTGAGGTTCAGTCTATCTTTGCTAGCTAGCTCTTATAAAGTTAAGCTAGTTAACATTACATACAGAGTCTTTTCCTCCCTGTTTTGACCAACTCTCTTTAAATGGTTGTAAATCTCCATGGTCTAAAAAATCAAGAGCACAAACGTCGGGTTTGAAAAAAGTGGTGGTAATGTAAATTTATGTTAGCAAACAACACAAATAGCTTGACGTGTTACGTGAATCCATGCCTTCCTCTCCGTTAAGTTAAATTACAGAGCAGGTGAGCTTGGTTTGCGGGGAGGGGAGGGG